>JAULBS010105819.1:0-15575 GCA_032355785.1 Symmetromphalus regularis
CACACACACACACACACACACACACACACACACACACACACACACACACACACACACACACACACACACACAATAATCCCCCAAAACACAACTGCAAAGAAAAACCACCCTCACACAGAAATTGCTTACCAAGCTCCAGGTAGGTGGCTATTTTCTGTGAGAGCTCTGGCGTTATTTGTTTGGTGATGTGTAAATAATCGGCGATAAACACATCAGGTGCAAAATTCAACATGTTCTGCTCTCCACATCCTGTAGGTACCTTCAACAGAGACTCCAGTCCATCAATGCTGTGACCCAAGAGATCACCTAAACACAAAATAATAAACATTGCACAATTAACAGTTCAAACTGCATTAAAAGAATAGGTTTAAACGTGAATCAAGGTTGAACCTTCAACAAGAAATCGGGTCTCAGACTGACAAAAAGAAAATATTCAAATTAGCAAATCAACTAGAGCATACTTTTACAATGGCAACGGTTATTGACTCCTAGATTAATAATTGTATATGACCAGGTCCGTGCAAAGCTGGTAATAGGCCCCTATTCAAACAGCACATTAAGTATTTTTGTAATCAGTGTTAAATACCAGTAAAAATTGTAGGCCCATGCTAACGCCCCCTGCCACCCCCTCTGCACGGGCCTGTATATGATTACCAACATACCTGTAGCGGTGATTCGTAAACGCTCTGACCCGGGAACTACTGTTGATGGTGAGTCCAACTCCAGAGTCTTCTTGAAGACACCAGTGCTGTCAGTATGGTCCACTAGAACTGGGATATTCAGTTCACGTTTCACACCCTCGGGCTGAGAGCAAACCCAAGTTGTACATTATCAGGAAATTACGAAGAAAAACGAGAACATCCAACAATGTTGAGCAGTGTCTTTTATAAACAAGTGGTTGCTAAAAATGTCCTTTATAGTGAATTCAACTGTATAAAATGTACATCAGATACATTTAGAAACTACTTAGATTAAAATATATATCATACAATACTTTATTCAAGGATTTTTAATACGGTTGTGATACGTTATGAGAAGAGTTCCTTTACATTGTCTTTGTCTAGAAATATGATTTTAATTTAATTTAAGTTTTTGTTGTTGTCATATTTTGATTTCCATACCATTTAAAAGAAATCATTGTTAATACTGTTTTATATATTACAATAATTATTATGGAATTAAACTTTGGTGTTACCTGGACGACAAATTGTCGTTTCACAGCATCGGCAGCAGTTTTACTTCTTGCTGAGATTTGGATGTTTATCTTTCCCAGCTTGACTGGAACTATCGGGAAAAACACAGAACGAGGTTCGCCATCTGTCACCTGAAACAAAATATTTAAAAATGATAAAAATCTGTTTTAATTCTATAGAATTTTTTTTTTAATTAAAAGCTACTTACGTTATTCTCTGGAACGCTTCTAATTAAACACTGTCCTTATTTGACATCTGAATACTACGTATAGGCGCATCCCGGATTCATTTTTTTATTAATGGATTTACATAACTTTTATTATAGTCTAACGTATTTTGTAATTTATGCCACGAAGGTATATTATGTATATGTGACTCTTCAAGGAATAAAACGTCAGAACTGACTATATGCTGTACTGATAATGTTCCTCAGTCAAAACATTTTGTATCATCACTATCATATCAGTCATTCCCAAATGCATTCCACAAAGGGCAGAAGCCAACCCCCATAATCTGCGGCGCCCTTTTAAGGATTTGCATGTGGTACATTTATTGAGTACGTTATAGGCGCCCTTCAAAAGACTGATGGCGTCCCTAATCAGTCTTGCCCCCAATATTTAAAAGACTGTGCCGGCACTGTTCCATCGTGGCTTCAGATTTGTATAATGTAACGTGTGTTGTTTATATAGTATTATCAACATTAAGTACCATAAATATACACTGTTTGCATACTTTAAGAAATTCTTACCATTACTGTTTGCGTTTGGACGTCTGAAGTTAGAACTTCATTTCCACTGCCATCAAGAACGACACTCTGGAATTCTTCCGAACCCTCAAGTTGTACTGTAGCCTAAGCAAACAAATTCAATATACATATATTATACCGAAGAACAAAATAAAGACTACCAGCTACGTTTTGCCAACTACAGCAAACGGAACAAAGCCCTAGTTTGAAGACCCCCCCCCCCAGAATTAGCTGATTGGAATTATAAATTGATTAGTAAGTAGTTTCGTACTGAGATGGTGAGTGGGACGTCAGCCTGAGATGTGGCGTCGGATCGTTCCCGTTCAGTGGATCCACTTTGAAAATATTTCGCTCTAACATGCGGTCCACTACTGGCTTACCAAAAGTCGGAATATGTGCTGTCTTGTCTGCGAGAGAGTGCATAAAAAAGCCCATTCTGGCAGGGCGTAAATCCCGGGAGGGGGGGGGGACGGGCGGACACGGGGGATGTTCCGTCCCCCACTTTAAGGAATGGATTTTCGCCCTTGCATACTGGCAATCACAAAGAATAGCATATGTGGCGGTTGCAAGATTTCCTCTGAAGACCATGAGTTGCAAAGAACATGCATTTTACACCTAATTAACAAATATGGTGGCGTGTCGTTAAACATATAATCATTTAGTATATAACAGTTTTTATATAATTCAAAAAGTACAATTTCAGTATTTTCTCTTATGTTAGTGTTATCACACATGCCATTTTAACTTAAATAACGTATAGTAAATAATATTAATCTACACTGGAGGAAATAGTAATAATAAGTGAATAATTAAGTACGTACTTTAAGATCCTCGCCGAGGTAGTTGAATACGTTGGCTTGAATAATAACTTGCTCTCCTCGTACTATTGAAGTAGGTAACGTCAGGCTCACAAAGAATGGACGGAACACTTTCAGCTGAAAAACAAATGCGCCACTGTGTTAGACGTACAATAATATAAATACATAATTACTTAACATATAAAAACGCATAATTAATTAATGAAATACTAATTAAAAGTCAGTTGATTTCCAGTAAAAGTATTAATGTTTTTTTCTCAACACATTGTTTCACAACGAGTAATTTATCAGCGTATAATTTTATAGAAATATCACGCATATTGAGCGTCTAGAATTTATAAGCTTTGCACGGACCTGGTCATATACAATTATTAATCTACGAGTCAATAACCGTTGCCATTGTAAAAGTATGCTCCAGTGGATTTGCTATAAACACGAACCTGATGTTTTATAATAAAGCAGAAACCACCAAATGTATTCCAAAACATCTGTAAAATTGCTTTAAGGTACCTATGCTGCGTGGCGTGCAGAATGCGGCGTGCAGAATGCGGCGTGCATTTTGTTTCTGCCAACTTCATGTGAAAGCAACTTTAGACCCTTTACAAGCACGCCTTTAAAAAGTAACCACATTTGACGACCATGATAAATGTATTATATCCATCGAGACAAGTGACGTAGTGATGAGCTGTACAAACCTTGGCTGTTGTTGGAGAAACACCTAGACCAGTCTTGGTATTAATGGCAAACGCACTTGCCACCCAGGACGTGATGGTGTCTGGTACCTCTGTGTTGATCACTGCCGTGCCGTCGTTACTGAAACAATCATAACAGTAACACCATCACAGGGAAAACAATGTTAGTTTGATGACACGCCAGGGTGTTTAATCAATAGATATTAGGTGGCAAATATGCAGTATTTACTTTTTGAAACTTTTAAACTTTTATTAAGTACACTCAGGCTTTCAAACGACAGCAAATGAGGTGTTAAAAAAAATCACAATTACAGGATGACTACAGGATTTAAAAGAATGCACATGGTGACAAAAGTAAGATATAATATGGTTAATTATATATATATATGTAGCACATAATGATATTGGAGATATGTAATTATGGTTTACTCTGTTTACTCTGACATTGCGGTGAAATGTGTATGTGCAACCAGACCAGATAGGCAGCAAGAGTACAGCTTATGAAACTGAAGTTTATGATTAATGCTTTCATTAATAAATGATAGAAACACTGCGGTTCTCTAAATACGAATGGATTGTTCGTTGTATACTCCAAATGAAACGTCCAGCAACAGTTCCTATTACTATTCCATTGCTGTTGTGCCACATCTAAATCTGTTAAATGTTTTGAATGCCGTTGACGTTGCCAGATGATGTCCCACAAGTGTTCGACATCGAGAAGGTCTGTGATTGGTGCTGACCATGATATTCTGTTGATGTTTTTCTGCTAAAATTTCGTTTCATGTCTTACTTATTGATATTTGAATTAAAGTATCCTTTACTTATTTAGAACAGCAGTGTTACCATAGACGCGAAAGTTTATATGTATGCTAACAGAGAAGCGGTTCAGATCTGACGACCAATAACTGTCATGCAGTGTTTTCCAGACAGAATGACAATATAACTCACTTAGTCGTGATGTTAGTCCATAGCCAGGTTTCTGGAAATATTTCCCTCACTCTCTCCACCTCTTTCAAGTCTGGCGGTGGAGCTGCTGCCACTTCGTCGCCATCTGAAAGGAAACAGATCAGTGAACAATGTGGACATGGGGAGTTATAAATGTGCCAACCTGACAGTAATAGGAAAATATCTACGTCCATTCCGGTGTTTTTAATTATTACGTTTAAAAATTATTTTGTGTGGGTCAGTCAATGGCGGTGATATACTATCCTTTTGATTACGAATGATATAATAATAGAAATGTCGAAAAATCTAATTTAAGTCAAATTCGTCCTTTTGTTTTAACAACATTAGTGTTTATTAAATATTACTATAACCCACCCACAGTGCCGGATTTACCTATAGGCTTAGCAGATGAATCATAGGGCCTCAAAATCCAGGGGCCTCTGGCCAAGTTGTATATTATTTTTGAAACTGTCATAGGCAGTGTCAGATTTAGGCATAAGCTAAACAGTTAAGCATATGGCCCTTTTTATTTTTATAATTATTATTTTTTGCTTGTAAAATATATGGCTTTTATATATACTGTAGATTTTAACAAGGGGCCTCCAATCTTTATATAACTTGAGGCATCACCAAGACTAAATCCGGCACTGCCAGTCCACCCTTGTACAAAATTAGTCCACACATTATATAACTAAACAATGATGCAGTGGACCCCAGAGAGAACAGTTTTGAACAAGTTTCGTCATCTCGACGAACTTTTTTTCCAGTGAGACCAAAGGTGCTTTTTTTTCTAAATTATCTCATCTGGAACGCAGAAGAATAAGAACATATAAATGAACTTACATTCACCTGGACCATATTGCTTTTGAGGTGCAAATTGACGTCGTGAATAAACCATTGGAGGTCCTGCGAAACAACAGATAAAATGATATTTGATTTTAACTGTACTGATAAATAAAACAACTTACAGATTTCTGACACTCCGTATGCTGGAACCGCAGAGAGGTGTCTTTCTATAAAATTTAACAAGAAACAAAAGCGTTTATTATGTGGTGAAAACAATAACCACTTTTATTAAAAGTGCATTTGTTGCCGGCAAATGGATTTATTTATTCATTATTTTAAAAATTCTACTTTTATATCTAACGTTCCAAAATTTATATGAGCATTGACAAGCTTGACCAATCAAATTGGAGTTAAGCGTTAAGACGCTGCAACTGCAGACAAGAAGAAGTCACCCACTCTTCAAAACTTTTCAGAAGGAACAAACAACCACCCACCACACCCTTTTTGCACAAATATTAAAATGAATCGTACTATATATTTTATTAAATTACATTATATGTATATATGTTTAGACAGTATATTATGTGTTTTATGTTTGGCAGTGTTTTAAAATATATAAATGAATCGTACTATATATTTTATTAAATCACATTATATGTATATATGTTTAGACAGTATATTATGTGTTTTATGTTTGGCAGTGTTTTAATGCCCATCTTTCATGGGAATGTTTTTCCTTTTGTTAATTCTCAGTGATGTTTATCGATACGATGTCGTATCGATACAATGTTGTTTAAAAATAAACGGCCATTTTTCAATTCAATATTTGTTATGTTCTTATTTAATTAAAATTCCAAATGAAACAAGATCACTGGTTTATAGTAATTACATTTGTCCTGCTACAAATATAAATTATTACAATCAGAAGTATCACCAACAGCATTCTAACCTATTTTACTTAATAATTACAGACCATCTTCTGTAATTATGCAAATGTAGTATCGCAATGGTGAAAGAAGACGGGAGAAATAACTTGCCATTTGATCAGTTATCAAAAACGTTTATGGTACCACACAAAACAATTATGCAAATTCAGAAAATCCTTTAAAATCATTTCAAATCCATTTCAGTAAGAATAAACCAAGAAGGATTAATACAAATGTCCAAATGTGGATTAATGAAAATAACCAAATAAATTACGTTAGGTGGACTGTTATACATTTAACACTATTTCTTCTTTCTTTCTTTCTTTCTTTCTTTCTTTCTTTCTTAAATATTCATTTTTATTCATATTTTATATTGCATAAATGTAACTCTTTATGTCGTCTATAAGGTATGTGCTATAGAGAATGCCTAGTAAGTTGGAAAACTTGTGCCTAATCTATTAGGTTTTTTTGAAAGTAACAAAATATGTTTCCATCAAAACCCTATAAATAAATAACTTTATTTGTACACCAGCGCTTGGAACTGAAAGATAAAACAATTTTTTTTCTCTTCATACTGATTTCACTTAGACTTAGGGAGCTATGAAAAACATTTCAAATATATCTTTTAACGTCCATTTACATTATAACAAACGCCTGCAGAGGTGATTTGATAGCGTTCAGGAATTTTTACAAGACAGCTACAATATAAAGGAGTCTTTCAATCCTGACAGTATGTGACTCGCCAAATTTAAGAAAATATAATGCTTTTGAATTTATGATCGCCATATTTGAGTGGTGGGAAACCCAGAGTTTCGTGATACGTAAACACTTGTGTGTATTCAACATATAGTCCAAGAGGTAACTTGACCTACCGTGCACCCCCAGTACTCTGTTAGACAGGCCTAAAATGTTCCTTAGTGTGTGCGAAATACGTTACAATTTATTCCCAAAGAATCCCTTGGGATACACCGGAGTTACAGCCCTAAATGTGGAAGTCCGGTCTCTAATGTCGATTGCAGACGTCAAAACCCGATGTAATTTTTGTTAACATTAACTCACCAAAAAACTTCTTTTAATGATCATAATGACTAAAATCAATAATGAATGTGTGTCTAAATACTTCCTGTATCGTCTAAACCAAACAGAAACGAAATATGTTGCGTCACTGGCTCACAGTGGTGGTTTACGTCAACATAGTGCATTACTAAGGAGAAAAATCATAAACAGGAAAAAATTCCATTTCTTTTTTTCCAAATATTCGCATCACACTTTGCAATAATACTTTACTTCATAATGTTACAGTTGGGTATTTGGGTTATTTTCAATCTAGTTTTATGATGCTGTGGTATGAATACGTGCCAAAGTACTGGATTCAGCTCACCCCCCCCCAAAACAAAAACAAAACAACAACAACCAAAGGGCAAGAAATGCATTCTGAACAAATATGGAAGCAGAAAGGAGACATTCATTGTTGATATACTTGAAGCAAGAGAACACCTCTTAGTGATTTTAGTCATTATTATCATTAAAAGTAGATTTTTTTTGGTGATTTAATGTACTTTTTTTCAACTACGTTTTGATGTCTACAATTGACATTAGAGATAGGATCCCAACATTTAGGGCTGTGACTGATACATCCCAAGGGATTCTTTAGGAACAAATTGTAACATGTTCAGCACACCCTAAGGAACATTTTAGGAATAGTCTAGCAGAGTACTGCGTGTGTGTGTGTGTGCACGGAAGGTCAAGTTACCTTTCGGACTAATACCTCTGGGACCATAACTTGGATACTCATATGACTGTCTATATAGGCCAGCATCAGTCATCACCAACATTCCAGCTTTCTGAAAAACAAAACAAACCCAAATCAAAATATACAATAATTTGTATAGTAATACAAGTCAAATTAAAGAAACGTGTAAGTCAAACAATATAACAGAAATACGATAGTCTATAGACACAGATGAAAAGGTAGTACACATACATTGATAGAAAAGAACAAAAATGACCGTTTGGTAATTCGGTACTAATGAAGAAATCTATATAATACAAAACTATATCACTTGTCGATTGTATGTGAGTATGGAGCGTGTTACACATTAACACAGACGACTTTCTGACATATATTGGACACACAATGGATGAGGGTTCTGATGGTATCCCTCCTGACATTCTGCCATATATTGTGCAAAGCCAAACGGTGCTTGTCGAGACGGCTTAATTCATAAGACATATGCTCTGGCGGATTAATGGCTAGACGTTTAACGGGATTGGACTGAATTTGAATGCTATAATTTCTCGAAATTTCTATGAACAAACGCAATATATACGTTCCAACATTGTTCTGCTGCAACTTAAAATTATCCACAGCCATATTGGCAAATAGTACAACTTCTAATTTGAACATTAATACAGATAACGGACAGGTGTTACTGTACAAGGACGTTGAAACGAAATTCATATTCAATCAATCTACCAAGCAAGAAGAAGAAAACGAAATAGAAGATATAGATGAATAAAAGAAGAGAAGGAAAAGAAGAAGAAACAAATACTTTAATATACACAAACTATCCAAGCATCTGACTTAGTAACGATTTAGAAAATAAATAATTATCACTGTCTCAGGGCCGATTTCTCGTCGACAGTTTAAACTGTGTCCACACGTGTTAAAAGAATGGGTTGAACTATAGATCATGGCTGAACCATTAACGAGAAACTAGGCTTTAATCTCGCAAAGTGTTCTAATCATCTGAATGAGATAATGCCAACCTACCTTGAAGACCTCGTAAGCAGTGGTAGCAGCAGACGACACTGGGTAATGCCAATCAGTGGGTGATGGCGCAGACTTGTCGTATGTCTTCAGTTCTTTGAGAACCTACAATAAATAGAAACTGTCTTACAACATATTCTCAAAGTACTCGGTGGAGAAAAGCATAAGTCATCTTGCTCAGAAGTACCGGAAGCCGACTGAGGAAAAAAAGAGAGATAGCTTAAAAAGGAGACTTTTTTCAAAACATGTATTTTACTGTATTTTGTGTTGATATTTGACAAGTATCCTCATCATGCCAAATTGCGTCCCATTAAAAGGAACTGGCTACGGGCATGCGTAGTTGAGTCGCATAGCACACTTAAGGACATCAATGTTTACGTTGTTGAATTTAGTAATGCAATCTATAACAAAATTATTTCTAACTCACATGTATTATGCGAGGAAACAAATTTCTAATGTGTTGTCAAATGTTATAATTAATTTGCTAGTGCCAAATTGCGTCACATTCTTGCGACTATGTCAGAAACATGTTCCCGCCAAAACGAATTCCATGGTATCGTGATTGCAGACAAAACACAGATGTGTTTGATCTAAGAGGTGAAATATTCCAATCGCTGTTATGTGACAAATCACATTTTAAAACCTACCCTAATATTTCATTAAATCTCAGAGTGGAAAAGAGCGGTAATCTACACTTGTGTCCCAAAAATATTTTTTATTTTTCTGCATATTTTTTACATCTATTTGATCAAGAGTTGTATTGCCAACGTGTGTGGTGAGATATTTTAACATTCACAAGCATTGTTTATTCGGAAGTAACATACGGCGCATTTTGGACAGAGGACGCATTTTGGCACTTTAGGATACATACTACTTTTTTTTCTTAAATGAGACACTTAACAAAGAAATTTAAAACCAAAGATTGCTTTTAGTAAAACAGGCTATTGGCGGTCCAAGTGCTGTCCCGCTTTCTTCATTGCTCTAGCGTCAATGACCTGGCTCAAAAAAGGAAAGTCCAGAGTTCGGATCCTAATCGAGGTATGGTTTCGACAACAATTGTATCATATTAACAACTGTATCCCTGAATCCAAGAAACGTATAGTCATAGATCTGTTATTTGTTTTTACTGTCCTAAAACAAGTTAATTCATAAATGAAATGTAATAAATTAGTCCTTTTGTTCGTATATGTGAAATTAAATACTTTACTCAAATGGATAATTATTTAGAGGTCGCCATAGCTTTATAGTGAAGACATATACTTTATATACCAGCACCGTGGTAGTGGTGGTGTTGTTGGTGGTGGTGGTGGGGGAGGGGCACAAAAAAGGTCTTCCATGTTTCGTGACCTTAAATGTTGGACTGGAGAAAGGAATCGTTCCCCAAAATAAAAACTTGCGAAAAATGTGTATAGCTAATTTATGCATAAACGGATGATTACGTTATGAGAATAACCAAATTTTAACAATTAAAAATCGATATACCGAGTCCACAAAAGGAAGTCATACAAATGTAAACATGCCAACCTGATCAACAGTGACGTCATTTCCTGATTTCAAAAGCAGCACGCTCTGGTCCACAGCCAACAAATTGACCAAAGACATCTTGTCTGCAGTGACCCGAACATCCAGCTTAGAGTGAGGCTCGGCCTCGTTCTCACTGAACCCTATAGAAACCTGCAATATTACATAATGTGATAGTGTAAATTTTAACACATTTTAATTATTATCAATTTTCAGTACAGAAAAACATATAGTACAAACAGATGAACAAAGGTGATAAACATACAAAGAACGAATAAATATATTACAGACTGTGGAGAATACACACAAGATGAAATTAAATACAGCTGTTTCTCAAATTTGTAGCATGATATAAAAATTTACCTAGATTGCGCATGGTTGTTTCCAAAGCCTAAATATCTTTTAGCATTTAGAGCTATCCCACTTTTTCCGAACACAAGTGAATGGTCTGTCATCATGCAATGGTCTATTCGTGTGCTTTTAGTTTACGTAAACACCACACGTTCCAGAATGTGATGACTTGCATTACTCCTTAGGTCGATTATGATTTGTATGACGGACAGTGTTTGATCCAAAAATATATTCCTTTGTAGGAAAACGAACATAATCATATATTTTTTTAATTCTTATTAATGTATAGCTTTGTGATAAAATATACGACAAACTTCACAAATGGAATTTAATAATTTTCACAATAATTTATAATATGCTAAAGAAAATTAAACTTTTAAACATTAAAATTGAAAATTTTCTCTTATATCTATTACTTCTATTTAATTTTTCACTCTGCACAGAGCAGTATTAATCAGATTGTCTGTTATTATTCACTAGCTATTGTCTGTCACGTGATCCAAAGTCGTTCAAACATGTTTACCACTTTTAACGGCTGTTACCTGCTTGAAATAGGTAACTTTGTATTTACAATATAAATTTTCCGACCGGTTCACAGGAAAGTTAAAGAACGCGTCTTAAAATTTGATGTTTTAGCCTTTAGGCATTGAGTGATTGTTGTACCTTGTTTTCAAAAATGTCATCAACGTTGAAGCTGATAGAATCAGCAACGATTTCACTGTTTCCTTTCACAAAATGTATTAAGACACTGGCAGTTGGGGACATGGTGGCAGTTATGATTACGTTGAACGTCAAGGTTTTACTTCCAGTTCCCTTTACCATACCATCCACAACAATCTTTCCCCGAGACATTATCTGGTAAAGAAAGAAAGAAAACAAATCACTAAGAAAGGAAAGGAACGATTGTTTGTTTAATGATACCCCAGAATAAATTAGGTATTTTTTATTCATCGGCTGTTAGGTTTTATGACACATGATCTTTATAAATCTGTATATTCAATACAGAGTTAAACATGTCTTTAAACAACCACCCAATTAACAAATTGGTTTTTCACTGTTAGGAGATGTCTTTTATATATAGGTTAAAAAACACATATTTGTACTGAGAAGGGAAATATTTATAGTGAATGTTCTTGGCATATTAGTATTATATAAAATCACCTTTATAAAAGCATCGAATGTAATGTACAGATAAGAAAATTAAAGTAACAACGAATACCTGATAAAATATTTTCTTTGGCGCTTCAGTTGCAACTACAAGAAACTCAGCATTCGTCCCAGCCTGTAAGATTAGCACATCATAATTATAGCCATTCAGCCTATTCAATTGTTAAGAACAAATTCTTATTTGTTTGTGACACAAGCTGTTCCTAATGCTCCTTTAGACAGGAGTTGCATGATATCAGTGATGGAAAAGGTACTTTCATTTATAGTGTTACTTCTTAAATAACAGTCATAATAACTTCCCAATGCAACATTTTAAACAACTGACAAGGTTTTCAAAAACAAACTTAACAAACACGTTCTATGCATGCATTTACACGCGCATATAGTTCTCTTGAATAAATAATAAAACAATATCATCACCTTGATGCTTTGAGCATCAGTCTGTAGTTTGACTTGGACAAATGTTTTGGTTGGTGACTCTGCCTGTGAAATGTGACGGGAGCAGAAGTTCTCCTTGTAGTAAGCCTAGTTTAAGAAACAAATAAATTAAGAAATTAATAATAATATGATAGTACATTTTGTATATTAAATAAACATAACTTAACATAATTTTTATAATTAAATGTCTGACATTAATATTAATAAATATGAGCATACCCTTATTTTAACCTTGGTTGTATTAACTGGGATGTCCAAATCTACAGGAACAATTCCATTGGCAGGTATACTAAGTTTCTTTGACGGCAGAGAGTAACTTCCAGTAAATGTAGAGCACTCGTATTTAGATTGGAAAGCTTCGGTCCGCTCGTATTCCACACAGGTAAACACTTCTATTTCCATGTTATCATCCTTAATTGGCATCCCGTCTTGTTGCGACAGTTTGACCTGCACACATCAAATGAATCAAAACAGATGATAAATATTAATTAAAATAGCGAAATTATAATCAGACAGAGATGTTTAAACACTTCAATGATACCAGTTTGGAAACACGAACTGTGTGGTCATGCATTATATAAACAGCTGCATTGTTGTTTAAATTTCCAATGTAATATCTTTTCACATACAACGCACTTCGACCACTCTTCCTTGGAGTGTTTCGAACAATATTGTTAACAAGGAATCAGTGAATAAAAATGTGTAATAAAAAGAACTCTCAAATTCCAAGACTAAACCCAAAAGAGAAAATATAATTAAAAAGACACGTACATAAGCCTTGAAAGGCAATCCAGGTTTGAAAGATGATGGCGTTGAATCTAGGAATTCGATCTTGTGTGGTAGACTGTGGAGCTTGACGGTATTTGTACCGTTCAACGTTTTCCCTGTCAGATCTTCCGTGACATACGCAACCAGGGTTACCTTGGTATTGTCAGATACATAGCCAAGCTTTCGGACGTCTGACATGGCAATTCTAAATTCCTGTTCGCCGTCAATCTGAAATTGAAACAGATTAAAGTTTACGAATATCTAGAGACGATGTCAATGCGTGGTAATATATTAAACGTATGTTTACTCACTGAAACATTGATTTTCTTTACAATCAATTGAGAAGGTTGCACTTTTGAAGACTTAAAAAAATCCTTCTTCCCAAGAAACAGAAATTTTATTTTTGTTTTATTATGATACCGTAAAACATTTTAAGAGCTTTCAAGAATCCTTGAATATCTCAGATTTGTATTTGTTTGTTTTGTTTAACGACACCACTAGAGCACTGATTTATTAATCATCGGCTATTGGATGTCAAACATCGGAGTCAAGTGCGAGCCAGCCTCCAACATGTTTTGAACCACTGCCATCGGCTTGAGAGTCCAACGTTCTACTGCTGGGCCGCAGAGGCTCACTAAATATCACTGAAATCAGTATCTTTGTCAGACATTCCGATGAGAATACGGGTGGTGTTTAACATGTGTGCATGTCTATACATTACGTATTAAGAATGTATACCCACTGGAAACGCTTTGTGGACGGATCTCCGGAGGTTTCCGCAGCTGTCTCGGATTCGACCAATGAAAACTCTAAGTTCTGCCATGCCTTTTACTGGCTTTCCAAACGTATATCTGAAAACAAATCGTGAACCATTGATTACACTTATGATCGTTTTATTTATCGAAATAAACCACAGTCATACAAAATACATAATAGCACATTTTATCCTGAATTTGTAAAGGAATGTTATGACAAGATAACAAAAATCTCTAACACATTGATGCATAGTGTCATAATTAAAAAAAATAATATTATGAAACAAGATTACCTGAAATGTTTTAATGGATATGATAATACCAATTTTTAAATTAATTAATTAAATTACGGCAATTATTATTATTATTATTTAAATCATCAACATAATTATAATGAAATTCTTACTTAGTCTTAATAGTTCCAGTTAGATCAGTCTCGGATATAAGCATAAAGGGAGGTAAGTCGATTGTTACTTCAAACTTTGGAAGCTCTGAAAAAATTACGTAAAACAATTAAATTTCTGTCTTCTCCAGGTGACTAATGTCATGTACTTGCTGATTTTACTGGTAATAACTATACAAAATCTGTATTCTTTAAATATGGACGAAGACAACCGCAAACCATTGCTTGTTTCAAATATATTAATCTATAATGGAAAGGAGTGTTTATTTAACAATATCACAGCACATTTGTTCATTCAGCGGGTATTAGATGTCAAGCACACTATGTTTGTGACTCATGGTCTTAATAGGAAACTCGCTACTGTCACATATGCTACTCTTTCTAATTTGAAACAAGGAATCTTTTATATGTACTTTCCCATAGAAAGGGCAACACACACTATGACCTTTGTTAAACAAGTTCTAAAATCTCTGCAGGAAAGAAAAATAGCCCAAATTGGTTCGCTGAAGGGGATAGATCTAATGACCCATAGCACCTCAGAAGGACGTTCTATTTTCATCTGTTTTCAATAATTAATATAAACCACAGCAATATAGGTGAACTTTTTTATAAAGTGAAACATGCAAATTATCTTTATGGTGATTCATTGTTCCAGTCTCTATACCATTTTATACAAAACTGAAATCATTGTGCATGACCATATTAAGATTTGTCAGGTACGTCAGATGTAGGTTTAATGTTGAATAGCTCAACATATTAATGTTCAACATATAAATATTTTGTAGCTGAAGGATTACCAACTAATAGAAATTTAAAAAATCTATTCCTATGCCTCTTCTGACATTTGTGAGAAACAGTACAACTTGTGTTATGATAGAAATAACATTGAAATGCATCTAAAACTCATTGGTTGTTTGCAACCTTTAGCTACGTTCCACGCCTTATAAGTGTCCAGAAGAATGTACAATACGCCTTAATATTTATCAGATGCACTTTAACTAACCATGCCGCCTATTTTCATAACAAATATAACCGTTTTTATCTTCCGCTGCTAAAATGCAGAAATACATGGACAAGAAATGAATGAAGAAAACCACTCACCATACTGCTTGACTGTAAACGTTTTCGATGTGCTTTTCTGTAGTGAAAAATATAACAAATTAAGCACAAATTAAAAACAGTAGTTAATCACAATAAATATAAGCACATTAATCAAGCTGTTCCACACACACACACACACACACACACACACACACACACACACACACACACACACACACACACACACACACACACA
>JAULBS010105829.1:0-15574 GCA_032355785.1 Symmetromphalus regularis
AGAAACAAAAGGTAACTAGCCATAATGTCCCACCAAAAGTATTCTCCCTTTATAAGACTAAATGCATGTATGTGTATCTGTACAGTGCAGTGCAATATCTTAAAACCTTAAAATGACCATCTGGTTACATATAATTGACTTAATTGCAAAGATTTCCTACCACATAATTAATCAAGGGTTGGAAAGATGATATTTGTGATTCGGTTAATTAAAGTATTTAAGCTGATGTTATCTCATGAAATTCGGTATTTCAGATGAATCTCACTAAGGAAGAAGTGGAGTTTTGTCTTGAAAATGTTCTCAATATCTCCGGAGCAAAAGATGCGATTCCTAAACTCGGACTGCATTTCCTCAACTCTATCATCCGAGGATTTCAAACAACCTTTCCTTTTCAAAACAGTCTCCTTATGGCCATGGATCCTGAAAGTCGTCATAGGCCAACCATGGATGAAATAAAGGATGATATGCTGTCAAAACGAGGAGGACTGTGTTACACACAAAATGTCTTCCTCTACTATCTGCTGCAAGCCACTGGTTACGAGGTGTACTTCTGTCCAGCAACATGCCCAGTTACTGTCCCTCGCCCGAACAACCACATCCCGAACAACCACATCGCAGTACTTGGAAGAAATATCGTCACCCAAGGTGATGTCTGTTTTATAGATGTAGCTTGCGGTTAACCCACGTTTACAGCAATTTCCATGGCTTTTGACAAGGAGTCGCCTCTTTTTAAAGAGTCATTTCTGGAATATAAATTCGTAAAACACGAGGGCAAGATTCTGCGCATGCACGGCACAGGTGGCGCTAATGTTTCCCTTCCACTTCCGTCTGATTTTTGTATTGATGGCTTCAGACTGTACTATTCATTTGAGTTGCAGTTCGTGTCTGACGCAAGCCCTTATGATGACATTTTTCAAAAGATCTACACACTTCCGGAGTTATCTCCCTTTCACTTAAACCTGAGGTTGATAATGTTTCCAAATAAAAGAGCTCTGATATTTGTGAGTAACAGAATGCAGACTGAAAATGATGATCATGAACTGGACTGTACACATTTTGAGAATGATGAAGATTTGTTGAAGTGCTATATGAAACACTTCCCACAGCTAGGAGAACACACTGTACGAACCGCCATTAAAAACTGGCACAAAAAAAAAGTTAAAACAAAGGCCAATCATTATTAATATCGATGTCATTATTTAAAAAAAGAGTTTAACATTCAGATATGGACCATTCAAATTTATAGATAGATAGATTATCATGTAGGTTTGTATGTAAATAATATTCATATTCACTGTTAGAATACGATAGAAACAATGATTTATTATTAATGACATGGATTATATCTAAATTAATTTTAATTACATGTATTTACAAATTGCACGAATACCTTATAAAAAGCAGAACTGTATAAAAACGAATTATTCAATATTAATTCTTGCTAAACATTTTTAATGTTTGTATGTGTTTGGAGGTGCATTTGTGTGTGTGTGTGTGTGTGTGTGTGTGTGTGTGTGTGTGTGCGTGTGTATGGTGGCTGTATGTTGTATGTGTGAAGATAAGTGTGTATGTGTCTGTGTGTGTGTATGGTGGCTGTATGTTGTATGTGTGAAGATGTGTGTATAGGTGTGTGTATGAGTGAGTTTGTGTGTTGTATGCGTGAAGGTGAGTGTGTGGAGATACGTGTCTGTGTGTGAGAGCGTATGTTTGTGTGTGTGTGTGTCCGTGGTGTATGTGTCTGTTATATGTGTGACGGCCAATGTTTGTGTGTCTGTGTGTATGTATGTGTGTGCGGGGTTGGTAACAACGTGTGTGTGAGGTGTTGGTAACTGAGTGTGTATGTATGTATGTATGTGTTTGCGGAGTTGTTAACTGCGTGTGTCTCTCTCTGTGTGTGTGTGTGTGTGTGTATGTGTGTGTGTGTGAGGTGTTGGTAACTGTGTGAGTGTGTATATGTATGTGTTTGCGGGGTTGTTAACAGTGTGTGTGTTTGTGCGCGCACGCGGGGGGTAGGTAACAACGTGTGTGTGAGGTGTTGGTAACTGTGAGTGTGTGTGTGTATGTATGTGTTTGCGGGGTTGTTAACAGTGTGTGTGTGTGTGTGCGTGTGCGGGATTGGTAACAACGTGTGTAACTGTGAATGTGTGTGTGTATATATATATATATAATATATGTGTGTGTTTGTGGGGTTATTAACTGCGCACGTGTGTGTGTGTGGGGGGGGAGGGGCCTAGCGTGTTGGTAACAGTGTGTGTATGGGGTTGGTAACAGCGTGCATGTGCGAGGGTTGGTAACTGTGTGTTTGTGTGAGGGGTTGGTAACAGTTTGTGTGTGTATGTGTGCGTATGTTTGTGTGTGTGATCGGTTAGTAACAGAATGTTTCTTTTTTATTCTTCCAATTCACCTTCAATGCACGTCGGTGAATCCGGTATCTGGTAGGGGCCTTATTGACCATCACAGACAAATCGGTGGTGTCTTTCATTTAGTTCACACTATATGACGCACCTCATCTGGACTGAAATATAAATACGTGTGTATGTATCAATACAGAATTACCTCCCCTGAGAAAACCTCTGTTATTTTCCAGTACCAGTTTTGAGATATCAAGTAGGCATAAAGACGTCCCTCCCCAAAATCCCAACACTCCTCACAAAAAAAATAAAAAATAAAATAAAAATAAAATTAAAAAATATCAAGGAAGAAAGGAAGGAAGAAAGAAGAGATAAAGAAAGAATAAATGAGAACGTAGTTTTGTTCTTGTTTGTTAATATACAGGCGTCTTAGACTACGTGTAACACGAAATCCCAATCCTTCAAACATGCCATAAAACATCTGCACAAATGTTACAAACCTGTTTTCGTGTTCAGAACCATATATCTGTACAATATTAGGGACAAGACGCGTTTTCTAACTGCTGGAACTGTTGTTTAAGTAAATTTTAAATAATATTTTTGTTTTGAAATCAATAATAAAATATTTTTATATATACAGTATCATTTAATGTAAGCATTTTACAAATATTTATAAATACATGTATATATTTTAAATAAACATAGAAATTACAACAATTCAAACAATTATGAAACAATACATTTATAATATGTTTGTTTTTAATTTTAATAATGTCAAAGTTAAATGTGCACTTCATATACATATCCCATTTAAAAATGAAAGGCCAGTAAATGTAATTTATTATTGTAAGGGATCATTAACAGATAATAACAGTTATCGATATTTTGCACGGGACTTGCATAGGTAGCGGTCAATTTTAAATTAATCATTATGTTGTTTATTCAGATATCTAAAACAATTCTAATTCTTATGGGGGTCAGAAAATTCTTAAGTTCTTTACGAATATAACCAATGAACGATCCCAAACGTAATGACCGTTCCAAAATTCGGTGATCAAATTGATTGTGTATATTAAGCAAAAGTTCAGTTTGTTAGGTCTTATCCTTTATACATTATTGTATCAACAACAGGACATTAATACACATGAAATCAAATATACGTACTAAAAAAAGTATAAATACCTAACATTATTATTACTATACAAATTTACGAATACTTGTACAAGACTATCAGTTCCACGAGGACATTTTAAGAAAAGGTATGTTTATTTAGAGGCTGTTGGAAGTCAAACATTATATTTGTAACGTCATCTACAGATTAAAAACATTACGTTTATTTTTTTAAATAAAGATTAGACCCATTAGACATGTCACTGCTTGATTCACCGTGCCACATAATTCACACTACGATTGCCATTTTAATGTTTCCTGTTCACTTCTTGAATTCATGCTTTGTCCTGTTTTCACGATTGTGAAGTTTACACAATTGTGAAGTCTGCTCAGTGGTTCATGATTGTTAAATTAATATTTTCAAGGTTGTGAACTTTGTAGTTTCACAATTATGCACTCATGATTGTGAAGTTTACACTGTTTTCAAGATTATAAAGTTTACACTTTTTTTCAAGGTTGTGTAACGTTCTCACGATTATGAACTATACTGCTTTCATGATTGTGAAGTTTGCACGGTTTTCATAATTGTGAAGTTTACACTGTTTTCAAGATTGTGAAGTTTGTACTGTTTTCACCTTTGTGAAGTATGCACTGTTTTCACGGTTGTGAAGTTTGTATTGTTTTCATGATTGTGAAGTTTACAATGTTTTCATGATTGTGAAGTTTGCACTGTTTTCAATATTGTGAAGTTTGTAGTTTTTAAGATTATGAAGTCTAATATTTTCAAGATGGTGAAGTTAGCAGCATATTTTCTCGATTTTGGTGTCACACGTGATTTTTATTTATTGCTTTATTTTTTCAATTCTTTCTTTATACAACATGAAATATTGTTTAAATCTGTTCAGTTCTGGTTTCTAATCACTTCTCATAACACATTCTGGCTTGATTTATTATATTCCATTTAATCATTGTTATTATAATAAATCTGTCACTTATTCACAGTAATCCAAGATTTCTTAAATGCGTACACAAAATTAATTCGTTTGGCGTTTGGAGCATAGTTCTTGTTCACTTCTTTAATAGATCTATAATTTCTCTTATTTCCGTGGTAAGCGAACACCACTTATTCATTCTATTCAGTGTGTCTGTTCTCATTTTAACTAGTACAGCTTAATCTGTAACCACACTGACATAGGCCCAGGCACCATTGGCCGATTACTGCATAAATGATGCATTTAGGAAAGTGCCTGTTGTTGTGTACAGATCAAATAAAGTCCGTCTCTTTCAACGGCTATTGAAGTCTAAACAGGTGAAAGTATAATTTGTTAACATGATGACTATCGTCTGCTGGCGTACATCACGTGATAAATATTTCATCAGCTAAAGTAAAATTGATAAACTGTTGATAAAGTAGACGTTTCGTGATAAATATTTTGTCTGATTGGTGTCTGTTGAGAACGTAAATCAGTCGATGAACATTGTTGTTAAATTTCTGACGTTAGTCCTAAACTTCGTCGGGTAATCCAAGAATAGGTTTATTCTTCACTGATGATGATGTCTATATCTGCATTTACTGCCTACAAACTAATGATAAATTAAGCCTAATGATAAATTAAGTGAGACGAACATTTGGCAAAGTGTTCCCTACTAAAGAGATTTGAATAAAGGTTTCCTGGGATTTAAAAATTTCAATTAATTATTTGTAAATGTTTATGATTTTGAAAAAATAAACTATTTTAATAATAAAATTAACAGAATTTATAATTTTAATAATTAACTAATTAAAAGAGTAATATGCTGGTAATATATTTATGGCTGTAGGCTACGTGTCGAGGATAACATGTTTGACATCCTATTACAATTTATCAAAAAGCATGCTCGGGTGTTTTTCAATTAACATCACTTTCCTTTTCTTGGTTATATGGTAAATACTAGTTTTAAGAACCAATGTTTCCATTAACATGACACACGATCTCCTCGGAATTGATGCAATTTAGTTTTTGTGGTAGACATATAATCTAAACTGAGAGGAGTACAACAGTAGATCATGAATCAATCACCCCTCTTAAAAAAAATTCAAGTCTAACAGGAAACAACAACCCAAAATCTATATATATTGTCACAAATTCCTGGTGTCATGTGTCATGTATGTTAAGACTCTTAGAGAATAGAGTATGACCACCAAAGGAAGCAACCTCTTTGACTAAAATGGCTGATAAATCACGAGTTAAACATCCTAATAATAAGCTATTTCACAAAATGTAATCATGGTTTTGGTTCTGTCCCATTAATGAATATTGCATAATGATAATCAAATGTTACGTTTGTTTACTGGTTTCTTGATATCTTGCTTTAACATAATGATACCACATTAACATAGATACATGTATAATAATAATAATAATAATAATAATATATATTTATATATATATGCACATACAGTGATTTTATCCATGTTTATACTGATGGATCACGAAATAGATAATGTTGTAGCCTCTGCTACAGTGTTCCCATCTGAAGTAATTTCTAAGAGATTGCCTGATTCGGCGTCTATCTTTTCTGCCAAAGTTCATGCAATTTTTGATGCCCTGGACAAAATAAAAAGTTCTGATGCATCCAAATTCATTATTTTTACAGACTGACTTTAGTGTCTCCAGACTTTACATAACATTAAGCTGGAACATACCTTAGTTAGGTTGGTGATACTAAAGTGTGTCTTTTTATCATCTAAAAAGAAAAGTGCCTTTTGTTGGGTGCCCAGTCATGTTGGTATTACGGGCAATTAAAAGGCAGACATAGCTGCCAAGGCTGCTTTGAATTTGCCTCGTGCCAATACGGGTATTCCATATACAGATTATAAATTTTTAATTAACAAATACATTTTGTCTACCTGTCAGGGTGAATGGAACAATGTAGGAGCGAACAAGCTTTATTCCATAAAGCCAGTCTTGGGAAATTGGCAGTCCTCCTATAGACGGTCACGAAGGGGTGAAGTTATCTTTTGTCGTACCCGCATTGGTCATATATACTTATACTTAACTCATATTTTTATTCTGAACAAGGACCCGCCACCTCTTTGTGAACACTGTCAGCGTAGATTGAGGATGCGTCATATTTTGGTAGAGAGTCTTCACCTTGCTCAGTCTGCCTGTGAACCGGTTGGTCAATCCTTCTCAGTGGACCCATTTGCAGTTTGTGCTATTTTCAGTTCCAATCAGTGGTCCACAACTGGTACTTATCAAAGACCGTGGTATGTGCTGTCCTGTATGTGGGACAGTGCTGCTTTTCGGAAGGAGTAACCTATGTGGCGGCAGCGGGTTTCCTCTAAAGACATATACCAGAATGACCATACGTTTGACCCCCAATAGCCGATGATAAGATAAAAATCAATGTGCCCTAGAGGCGTCATTAAATAAAACTAATTTTACTCTTTTTTTTCACGTTTCTTAGGTCAGGACAGATGTTTTTGGTTGTAAAACAATCAATAAATCAATAAATCAATCAATCACAAAAATATAACAAATAAAAATAAAATAAAATACCAAACAAAAATCCCAGAACAACCACCAAAAATATAAAAACGAAACATATGTGTTCTAATCTAATATTATTGTATATAACACAATAAAAGTATTGTTTGAAATGTTAAAACAAATTTATATACAAACTAATCGCTATTACACTAAAAGCACTTGGCATCTACAATAATTTGAAGAAAACAAAACAACAAAACTATCACTTATTACTAACTAGTTCGTTTGGGTTTATCCAAATGTCACAGCCAGATGTAACTGTTAATACTTTAAAATAATAACAATAATAATTTTTAAAAATTAATAAAATTAATAATGATGCTGATGATAAAAAACTGGAAATACTGAAAACAATAATTCACAATACTCTAAGCAATGATTGTTTTTTTTTTAAATTAAAAAAAAAGAAATAAAATAAACAACAACAAACCACAAAATACACAATACCAGACATCATAAATTTTCATGTACATTCCGAAACAGAACATCTTTGTGTAACAGAGGCACCATAACCAAAGGTACCACAGAACCTCGTTTAGATTCAAGTCTGGATTTCGTTACAAAAAGAGAATATGATATATAAATATTTGATGGAAATCTATTCTCTAGTCAGTATAATGATGACGAATAAAATAATGATGAACGGATGACAACGTGTCTCTAATATCATCGTCTGGACATCAACAGCAAAGCTATAAAACAGAACACAATGTTAACAGTCACAACTATAGGAGGCATTTGTGAATAACTATAAAACAGTGATGTTTATTTGGAGGTAATATGTTTGGCATTCAAATTACAATTATTAATTTAAAATATAATATGCCATATAATACAGTATAATGTTTGAATATTATTTAAACAGTCATTACTATTTAAAGATTATTATTCATTATTTTAATTTTACCTTGTTTACTATATCTTCTTTCCATTATCTTCTGCAGTCTTTATCTTTTTATTTGTTGCTGTTTGGCACTGGACTGTTTGGTGCAGGTCTGGTTGCCACTGGACACTGTTGGTTGCTCAGACGTTTTTTGACTTGGGAAAATGGATTTCTTTGGACGACACTTACGAACTACCAACACCATTCCAACAATCGCTGACAGTAAGCTGATTATTGCTACAGTACTCTCGGTAGCCACGCTAGCTGATGATTTTGGGGCGTCATTTAATACGCTGACTGTTGTTGATGCTGCTGTAGTAGTAGTAGTAGTAGTAGTAACTGTTGTTGTGAGAATGTTTGTTGTAGTTGTTGAAATGATTGTAGTAGTAGTAGTAGTTGTTGTTAAAGTTTCTGCTGTAGTTGGAATGAACGTTGTTGTTATCGGAATGTCTGTTACAGTTGTTAAAGTGTTTGTCGTCATTGGAATGGCGGTTGTGCTTGATGTTGGAATGTCTGCTATAGTTGTGGAAGTCTCTCTAGTAATGGTTAAACTAGTTGCCTGGATATCTGTTAACGTTGTTAGATTATCCATTGTAGTTGTTGATGTAGTTGTTACAGTTGGGATATTCGTTGTTGTCAGAATATTTGTGACTGTATAAGTGTCTGTTGTTGGAATATCCTTTATTATAATTACCCCTTTATCTTTTGTTGTTGTTAGTGATATTTTAGACGAGTTTTCAGTAGATAAGGCATCAGTAGTTTTTGATGTTTCGCTTTTTGTTGTAGTTTTAGACTCTTTGGTAGATACTTCAGCAGTGAATGTCGTTCTAGAAGTGACGAGAGTACTAGACTGCAGACACAATGCTTCAAGTGTAGCGGCTGACTCGCCTAAACTCATATTTTGAAATGATGCCGGGGAAAAGCACTGAGGATCAGAAGCAGTCTTAGACTGTTTGTATTTTTGAAAAGTTGAATCTCTAATGAACTGAGCAAACCACAATGAACTGCAGTCACAGACCCAAGGATTACCACTGAGATATACACTTTTTGAAGAAGATAAGAATCCAAGCATTTCGGGTGGTAAATACTGCAAGTCATTATTTTCGAGATTGGTGATGGCAATGCCACTTCTATAAAAGGCTAATGGATTAATTTTTGAGATTGAATTCTTACTTAAATCTAGAATATCCAAATTTGGAAAAGTCATACTAAATGCATGTAATTGTGAAATTCGATTTTCTTCTAGGTATAGAGATCGCAAACTCTTTGCTACAGCTCCAATAAAAGATGTCGAAAATTCAGTCAAGTTATTTGATTTTAGATTTATTGATACCAGCTGTGGTCCTACATAGTTTTTGCTTATATTCAGTTGAAATATAAAGTTATTTTGCAAGTTAATGGATGTGAGCCTGGGCATACCACTTAATAGCTCGACTTGGAATTCTACTATCATATTGTTTGAAAGATCCAGCGAAAGTAAGGAATCAAATTGCAATCTGTCAATCGTTACTATATCATTATTAGATAGATTGAGATCAGTAAGGGAAGCCAAACCTTCAAAGTAATTCTGTCCAATATTTACTAAATTATTCCATGCCAAATTCAGTGTCAGTAATGATGCCAGATTCGTATTAAAATAAAAATCCTCTATGAGAGTGATGGAATTGTTAGCAAGTGACAGTCTTATCACCGTTGAATATGGTGATAGAACTACTGGTTTTAGTATTGATTTCTCCAATCGATAAAAATTGTTACCGTCTAGCACCAGCTTGGTTATATTTTCTAAAAAGACAAATGCGTCTGACTCTATTTTTGTAAGATTGCAATTTCTCACCTTCAAGCGTTTCAACCATATCTTCTTTGAAAATCCCTCCTGAGTCAGAACATTGTTAAAGAAGCTATAGTTGTCGATGGTCAGACTATGAACAGAGTTGGGCACCATTTTTGGGTGTGTTGAATAACACTCAGCTTTGATGATATCTAAAGTTTGAAAATCAATGCTGCATACTGAACACAGTTGCGGACATAGTTTTAGTGTTGGTAGAGGCGCACTGAGAATCATGTTCAACAACGTAAAAAAGTATATAGTTTTTCCCATCTTTTCTTTCAATATGTCCACTCTCATATAGCTTCGATATATTCACATTTCAACTGAGATCATATTTATTTTTGAAATCTGTATCTGCTCGTTAAGAAGTATTGTTCACCGAATGTGAAAATATATGTCTGTTTGAAAAAACTGGTGTTCAACATTAGTATTAGTGCGATACGCAAACATATTTATTATATTTTAATAGACCACTTTAAATAATGGTGATAAAGAGAAAATGTTTATCGTCTGCTCAGTTTTGACATATTGCGTTACACACGATCTATTTACTGGCCTTCTGTGCTCGTTAATTATAATGAAATGTTTCTGAAATATGCATTGTTGTTAAAGCAGTGTCCAATAACAAAATATTAGTATATTATTATATATGTTCTATAACTTTGTAAACGCACCGCTTAACTTCACGTTACTTTATATTGTGTTCACTGAGCATACTATACTAAAACACCTTGAAAACATAAAGCATATTAAGATATCAAATAGACTATGGTGTTCAGTTTTCAGTGTGTTTTAGTATATACACTTTTTAACGACACCACTAGATCACGTTGATTTATTAATCATCTGCTATTGAATGTCAAACATTTGGAAAATTGTAACACATAGTCAAGTGTAAGAGCCTCCGACGGGTTTTGCAAATCAGTCTTTAGAGGAATGCCCCACTGGAACCGGTCTAATACAGGAAGTGAATTATTTTGTATCTAACATATTAACTGACAAGTGAGTAGTAAATGTCGCCTCTTAGGATGAGGATTTACTATAATTCATGTTTTTAAAATCCCACTCTCTTTAAAAAAAAAAAAAAAAAAAAAATGTGACTGGTCTCTTGGCTGGTATATACTGAGATTGAATCTCAGTCAAATGATTGCTCCGTAAGGCTACTTGCACCGACCAGTGGTCTACAAATTGTTTATCAAAGGCCGTGCTATATTATTATTTTCATGTCTGTGGGATATCGCATATAAAAGATGCCTTGCTACTAATCGGAAAGAGAGGCCTGCGTGGCGGTAATGGGTTTCCTCTAAAGACCACAAGTCGCTAAACACCATATGCCTGACACATAATAGCCGCTGAATAAACAAGGTGTTGGAGTGTCGTTAAACAAACAATCCTTTTTGATATACCGCCGAATCCGGAATATACCGATATGTTCCGAATGGTTATAATTAATTTTAGAAATCTCCGAAACAAATATTTACATACGTGTATTACATAACTGCATATGTACATACATATACAGTGGGGAATCCAGAAAATCCATTTAGGGGTGTCCCTATAATATGATTCGGATTCATTAACGTCAAAAAATAAATAACATGCAATGATAAGACTTCAAACTTTTGATTGAAAAAGAATAACCTATCTTTATTAATTGTAGACCAAGTGTGAAAAGTACCATACATTGACATTTAATAGCTCAGTATACAATGACATTGGTATACAAACCATCATTCCACTTTATCAATGCGTGATGTGGTTATTGACCAAATTTATTTTCAAATTTTAATGTTATTCAGACTAAAATCATATTACATGACGCAAATCATCTCAATTGATTACTGAATTTTGAAGCAAAATTTCCAAATGCGAAGTATCTCCCCCCCCACCCCCCAAAAACCACCATTAAAAAACCCAACAACAACAAAACTAAACAAAAAGCAACAACATTATGGCTTGTTTTGTCTGGCAGAAAACCATATTCCCAGTCAATAGCTGCATGCGATGTTTGATTGGCTTAAAGCCAATTGTTTAATTAAATAGGCCTTTAGGTACACATTATTTCACAAAATATGTAAATTTACAAAAGGAAGTTTTTCATTTCTGCAAATATCATTGGTTGTGATGTTATCGTGGTAAAATTATATACAAATTTACCAAAATTGATTTTTATTTTTATTCTTTCAATTCAACGTCAGTGCACGTGGGTGAATCCGGTATTTGGTGGGGGAATCGAAGGTGGGTAATTGACCTTATTGACCATCACAGACCAATTAGTGATGTCTTTCATTCTCTTTACACTATATGACACCTCATCTGAACTGAAATATTATGTTGGTATCAATACATAATTACCTCCTACGAGAAAATCAAAGTTGAAAAGTAAAATTTCCGTCTTATTGTATGCATTGGGTCCACAACTGCTTTTTAATCTTGTCGTCTGGACGGTTGTCGTGTAATATGAACGGTCTACGACTCAGCTGTCAAGTTGTCTGCCTTTTCAACCGATATCATACCTTCTAGTATTAAATAAAATGTCTACGTAATGTTGGTCTCAAGATCTCGGATTTTTAAAGAGAATTCATTTCCGATACCGCTAGAATCATATTTAAGTTGGATTGCGTGATATAGTGTGAAAAAACCAAAAAAAAAAAAAACCCCAAAAAACAAAAAACACGACTGGTCATGAATTATCTAGGTTTTAATGTCCTTAGTACGCGTATATTTTCCACCCGCCTCCGTAGCGCAGTGGTTAAGCTATCAAACTCGAGGCTGGTAGGTACTGAGATCAAATCTCCATCGAAGGCATGGTATTTTTAATCTCAGTATCGGCTCCAACCCAGAGTGAGTGCTTTGCAAGGCTCAGTGGGTAGGTGTATACCACTTACACCGACCAGTGGTCCACAACTGGTTTAACAAAGGCCGTGGTATGTGCTATTCTGTTTGTGGGATAGTGCATATAAAAGATCCCTTACTGTTTATAGAAAAGCAGCGTGTCTCGTGTCTCCTATTACCTCTGTCTTGGACAGACAGCACAAGAACCTGAGTTGTGTGACCGGGACAGCGTGTTTGAACCTTAATTGGATATAAGCACGAAAATAAATACAACCACTACCACCGTTTATTTTCCAGTACCAGTTTTGAGATTTCAAGTATACCGAAAGACGTCACCTCACCTCCCTACCCCAAAATCTCAACTCTACCCTCCCCCCCGAAAACAAATCATTAAAAAAATTAAAAAAAGAAGAAATGAGAGAGGAGTTTGTCAACGTACAGACGTCTTAGACCACAGGGAACACAAAATCCCAGTCGTTCAAAAATCAAAACACATCTGCACAAATGTTACAAATTTGTCATTGTGTTAAAAAAAAAAAACATATCGTACAAGACGAGAGAGAACACATGTTTTCTAACTGTTGGAAAGTTCTGTTGATTGTAAATACTATTTTTATTTTGAAACTCTCACTTAAATAATAATAAAAGATGTTTTATATATACACAGTATCATTTAATGTAAGCATGCCACAACTATTTGAAAATATATATTTTAAATAAACATACATATTACAATTCAAACAATTATGAAACAATACATTTATAAAATGTTTTTAATTTTAATAGAAATACGTTTACTATGAAAATAAATTTGTATAAATAATCACTTAATGTCAAAGTTGAATGTTCACTTCATAAACACATCCCATTTAAAAAAGGTATACTTTCTAGAAAGGCCAGTAAACGTATTTTATTATTGTAAGGGATCATTAACAGCTGTCGACATTTTGCACGGAATTTGGGTAGGTAGTAGTCAATTTTAAATTAATCATTAAAATGTTTATTCGGATATCTAAAAACAATTTTAATACTACTCATTCTTATGAGGGTAGGGGGGTCTGAAAATTCGTAAGTTCTTTACGAATATAAACTGAACAATCCCTAACGTTATGGCCGTTCTAAAATTCAGTGATCAAATTGATTACATATTAAGTAAAAGTTCAATTTGTTAGGTCTTATCCTTTATAAATTATTGTATCAACAACAGGGTATTAATACACATGCAATCAAATATACGTACTAAACAAAGTATAAATACATAAAATTATTATTACTATACAAATTTACGAATAATTACTATCAGTTACACAAGGACATTTTAAGAAAAGGTATATTTATTTCGAGGCTGTTGGAAGTCAAACATTATATTTGTAACGTTATCTACAGATTCGAAACATCCCGGTTTTTTTTTAATAAAGATATTGTCACCCATTAAACCTTGTCACTGAAGTGTAAAAATGCTTCATTCACCGTGCCAAATGATTATCAC
Source organism: Symmetromphalus regularis (assembly GCA_032355785.1). Taxonomy (NCBI): domain Eukaryota; kingdom Metazoa; phylum Mollusca; class Gastropoda; order Neomphalida; family Neomphalidae; genus Symmetromphalus; species Symmetromphalus regularis. The sequence goes on from JAULBS010105829.1 coordinate 14,030, forward strand.
AGTCACATAATTCACACTACTTTGCCATTTTAATGTTTCCTGTTCATTTCTTGAATTCAAGCTTTGTCCTGTTTTCACGATTGTAAAGTTTGCACGGTTGTGAAATCTTCTCAGTGGTTTACGATTGTTAAATTCACGTTTTCATGATTGTGAAGTTTACACTGTTTTCAATATTGTTAAATTTGTACTATTTTCAAGATTGTGAAGTTTGCACTGTTTTTAACATTGTGAAGTCTGCTGTTTTCATGATGGTGAAGTTTGTAGTGTTTTCCAGATTGTGAAGTTTGTAACACTTTCAAGATTGTGAAGTTTGCACTGCTTTCAAGATTGTAAAGTTTGCACTGCTTTCAAGGTTGTAAAGTGTGCACCATATTTTCACGATTGCGAAGTTCGCACGTGGTTTGTATTTGTTGCGGTATTTTTTTATTTCTTTATTTGTACAACACGAAATACTGTTAAATCTGTCCAATTCCCTTTCTAATGACTTCCAATAACCATTTTGGTTGATTTATTATATTCCATTTAATCATTCGTTATTATAATAAATCAGTCACATATTCACAGTATTTCAAGATTTCTTAAATTCGTACATTAATTCGTTTAGCGTTTCGAGGATTGTTCTTGTTAAATTCTTTGGTAGATCTATAATTTCTCTTATTTCCATGGTAAGCGAACATCACTTATATATTCTATCCAGTGTGTCTATCAATTTGTCTGTTCTCCTTTTAACTAGTCTAGTTTAATCTGTAACCACTCTGACATAGGTCCAGGTCCATTGCATGAATGATAAATTTAGAAAAGTGGTTGTACTGTACAGATCCAGTAGTCCATCTTTTTCAGCTGCTGTTGAAGTCTAAACAGGTGAAAGTATAATTGTTAACATAATTACTGTCGTCTGCTAGATATATCACGTGATAAATATTTCGTCAGCTAAAGTACAACTTATAAACTGTTGATGACGTAGACATTTCGTGATAAATATTTTGTCTAATCGTGCAACATTGGTGTCTTTTGAGAACGTGAATCAATCGATGAACATTATTGTTAGATATCTGACGTCAGTCCTCAGATTCGTCTGGTATTCCAAGAATAGCTTTATTTAAGATGTCGATTTATCGGCATTTACTGAATACAAACAAGCATCAAACTAATGATGATGGTGAATTAACATTAGTGAGATGAACATTTGGCACAGTGTTCACCACTAACGAGATTAGAATAAAGATATTAAAAATTTTCATTAATCGTTTGTAAATATTTTTGATTTCAACAAAATAAACTATTTTAATAATAAAATTAACAGTATATAATATTTTAATAATTATTTACAAGAGTAATATTCTGGTAATATATTTATGGCTGTAGGCTACGTGTCGAGAATAACATGTTTGACATCCGGTTAAAATTTAGCAAATAAACAATATGCTCGGGTGTTTTTAAACAAACAATAATAATAATAATAATAAAACACTCACTCACTCACTCACTCACTCACTCACTCACTCACTCACTCACTCACTCACTCACTCTCTCTCTCTCTCTCTC
>JAULBS010105840.1:0-15574 GCA_032355785.1 Symmetromphalus regularis
TTTTAAAATTATTTCTTATTTCTGTATAAGTAACAGTTCTTCGGAGGCTCGGCTTGGTTGCCTTTGGCAATCTTGAGTCGTACCACTATATTTTACACTGTGTTGCGACTGAATTTGGTATAATTATCGTCCCAACCATTGATTCACTAATAGTAGTAACAGAAAAAAAAGTAATAATAGTAATACTGCGGCTGCTACTTCTGCTAATACGATTACCTACTACTACTACAACGAATTATACTACTACTACTACTACTACCATTACTACTACTTCTACTACCACTATAACTACTAATTTATTACTAATCAAATTACTACTACCATTGCTACTACTACTACTACTACTACTACTAAGAATTCTACTACTACTACCATTACTACTACAACATCTACTACTACTACCACTACTACTAATGTATTACTACTAATCAAAATCTAAGTTATTACTACTAATCAAAATCTACTACTACAATTCGACTACTACAACAACTACATGTACAGTGCCGAGTCCTCTTTTCGTGCTCCATTACAGTTACGCCAGAATATCTAGTAAGAACGACAAAATAAATCAATAAACAGTAACCTTATCAGGTGGCCTTTTATAATTAATTTACAAATATCTGAAAGTTAGCACAAAGTTGTATTTATTGTTAAAATGCTAGTTGAAAACATGCGGTAAAATCCACCATTACAGAAGACGAGAGTTGTCTTTTCGTGCTCCCTACGAAAACCCGTGTAGGCCACGCCAGTAACATTAATGGTTATTCAAGACTTTTGAATAACTTTGATTTTTAGTTTTACTCTTTTTTTTCTTTAAATTTAACACTGCTGACGAATTGTCATAAAAATTTCAACGAAATTATAATTGCAGTGTCAAATGAAAACCATTAACGTTTCAACTATTAACACTCCAACACAGAAACGACCAACAATAATGCGCCAATTTAGTGTTCATTGGTTGATCTGACAAACTGGTGACAAAAAATACCACCTATAATAATAATAAACAAACAAAAAACCCTAGCAAAAAACATAACATTCATTATTATTATTGATTAGAATCACATACATCTAACCCAATCATTTTATCTTCCAATAACATTAGAAGACATTTTATCCCTGTTCATTGTAACACTAATACATTTTTTTGAATTGGCCTCCAATGCTTTTTATTTGATGTCACAAGCTACTTTTGGAAGCTGATTTTTGGGATTAGTTACCAATTTTCAAGTCTAAAGTTATTATTTACCTGTTTATGGTGCATTTTAGTTTTGGAGCATTGTGTAACTTTGTTAATGCTTAATGTTTGGTATTACGGCGAGAACTGTATCGCACGCGACATATCGCCGTTTCCGTAAAGGGCACATGAATATATTTTTAAAAATTAACTTTTGTTACCTTCAGATTAAAGTTAGGGTTAGCATAGCTTCATTCATTTAAAAAGCAGCCACATGCAAATTTAATTTGTTGTTGGAATGATAGACAGATGTCAGGAAATTGTGATTAAACTTTGCACCCATAAACATGACACTTTAGTTCAGAAAAACATAATTGATATTCCAAAATATTTCCAAAAAATTAAACCTTTAGGCAAGCATTTCATACCTTGTTTATAAGTTGAAAATATTTTGTCTTGTGACCATTTTCAAGCAGAAATCTTTCAATCAGTTTCATATGTATTTTAATGAAACCAGTTCAATGCATTTTCATTGAATTATTTTTTCTCATTCTGTTTTTCTTAGGAGAGTCATAGTATGCGAGAAACTGACAATGTCAGGGTAGTTGTCAGATGTCGTCCAATAAATGAAAAGGAAAAAGAAACTGGATGTAAAATGGTTGTTAATGTAAGTAACTTATGTGATATTTTGTGGTGAGCATTAGCTGTTCTGTAAAAGCTTGCATAAGTCTTGACTTCAGAGCCCTTAAATTACAATTTTATTCTAATGAATTGTTTGCTTTAACTGTAATATCTTTTAGAAGTACAAAATATGTCTACAAATTCACCCTTCTGTGAATTGATATTTTTGTAATGAGTAGAAATGTTAACATGTATCAGTTTGCCTGAATGGTGGTCCATTATTAATTTGCAGCCATTTTGAACATTTTTATTGTGTGTCATTATTAAACATAATTGTGACATTAAAAAAAAAAAAATATGATGTTCTATTACATGGTGATGATGTATGTATTTGTGTTCTGTGTTAACACTCATGTAGTTAAATTTGTATTGATTTTATTTGTCAGGTTGATGAAATGCGTGGTTCCATTACTGTTAAGAATGTCAACTCTACTCAAGGAGAACCACCAAAGACATTTACTTTTGATATTGTGTTTGGTCCAAACTGTAAGCAGCTCGATGTGTACAATGAGGTGGCACGCCCTGTTGTTGATTGCGTTCTTGAAGGATTTAATGGTAAGAACGCAAGTACCATATTTAGTGTACAGTTATAAAATATCATATTTTGTCTACAATATTAAAGGCACTGACTCTCTTGGCATTGACATTTGATGTGTAATGTATTTTGAATGTCCATAATAAAATGTTTTGTTTAGGGAATTCATTGATTGTCAAACTGACAATGTTTGTGATTTATGCTATTTCTTACAAGATAATGAATTAAAATATGACAAAGTTACATTTCTTTTTCAGGCACAATATTTGCATATGGCCAGACAGGAACTGGGAAGACTTATACAATGGAAGGAGTTCGAGCATTCCCAGAAATGAGGGGCATTATTCCAAACTCATTTGCTCATATATTTGGTTACATTGCCAAGGCAGAGGGTAACATCAGGTGTGTTTGTAATCACTGTTGCTATTTGTATTTTCAAATATTGTAGCTGATAGCATCATATTTAAACTGTTTACTGCATTTTTCAATTTATTTTTTAAAAAGGTGTATGCATTTTTTAAAACTCTTGAAATAAATGTCCAGAATGAAACATTATTTTATTTTAATTATCTGACATTTACAAACAGGCTGTGTTGTGTTTTGATGATGTTTCTAATTGTTTAATGTCTGTGTATGTTTCGTAGGTTTCTTGTTCGAGTGTCCTATCTGGAAATATACAACGAAGAAGTAAGAGATCTTCTTAGCAAGGATCAGACACACAGACTTGAGGTATCAACTTCAATCCATTGTATATTGTTGTCTTGGTTTGCATTTTAATAGTCACTTTTTATAGAACTTGTCAAAAATCAGGTATGAACTCTGGTACGTGCATATTCCTGCCTTGGGTTACATTTTAATAATCATTTTTTAAAGAATGGCGAGTATCAGACTGAATGTATGATGTTTAATAGCCATGAAAATGACAGCCACATTTTGAAATATTTTAATGCTTAATAGTTTGTATTAATAATTTTAGTAAAACTGCATGTAGACTAGTCTGACCTGTTCACTATAACCTCCTTGTTACTAATCAAAAAGAGATGGTAGTAGGTTTGATCTATCCTCACAACCACTAATTATGTTGTATAACATTTTTTCTCACAACTTGTTTTGTTTTGTTGATTTGCAGGTTAAAGAAAGACCGGATGTTGGAGTCTATGTCAAAGATTTGTCTGCATTTGTTGTGAACAATGCAGATGACATGGACAGAATCATGACCATTGGTAACAAAAACAGTAAGTAAAAACACTTCAATATCTCATTTTATAAGAATAGCAAATGTTTTTTATTGTGATTCATTCACAGAATATGGTAAAAAAAAAAATTATTTCTGTGACAGATTTAATTTTATTATTGACTTACTATTACCAATTTGTTATTTGGAATTCTGAATGAATAAAATAAAGTTTAGTGTGCTTGTAGGACATCATAAATTTAGAGTAATAATTTTCTTTGATTATTCTGATTATATTTTGCATAAATTATTTAATAGAGCCTCTGTGGTCCAGTGTTATAATATCAAACTCTCAAGTTGAAGAAAGTAGTTCAAAACCCATTGAAGGCTGGCTCACACTTGACTGTGTGTTAAAATTACCATATATTTGACATCCAACAACCGATGATTAATTATTCAATGTGTTCTTATGTTGTTGTTAAACAAAAAAACAACCCCAAAACATTTAATAATTTAGTATCTTTGGCCATGTATTCTATGCATTATTTAGATGTATGTGTTAAACAGTGTCTGAGGCAGTTAGCATACTTTCCTGAGTTTGAGTTGTTTAAATTGCAGGAGTTGTTGGTGCGACAAACATGAATTTACACAGCTCACGTTCTCATGCAATCTACACGGTTACTATTGAATGCAGTGAGAAGGGACCAGATGGAGAAAATCACCTCAGAGTTGGAAAGCTTCATCTTGTTGATTTAGCGGTATTATTTCATTATCACCTTTAGTTATTTTATTTATATAATACGTACATTGAAATTAACCAAAAAAGTAATTTAAGACATTTTCCATTTATGTCTCTTCAGTATATTTTGTTTTGTTAACATTTGTCTATCTTTTGGAGTATCAGAGCATGTTCTCCTGTATTATATTTGTAACTTGTGAATCAGAAAAAAAAAATTAAAAAAAAATATATATATTTGTATTTACAGATAAGCTGTATAGCTCAATGCCAATAGACTTGAAAACTGTATTAGTGTCAACAACAAAATAATTATTTTCCATGAACACTAATAATAAATGTATAGTAATCAAAATTGTGCTCACCCTCTTTCATTTTATGAGAAGTAGATAGAAAAGTGCTAATTTATTAAAAGGTCCCAATTATTTAGTGCCATTAAGAGAGCAAAGCTAACTATGTTCTTACCAAATTAGTATGAGTGAAGATCAAGCGAATAATGTAGGTGTAAATGTCACTGTAAGATAATCAGTTATTACAATGATGAGACTCTTTAAATTAAAATGTCAGCCAGTTGCAGTAAAAATTGAATGTAATATTTTTTGAAAGCATTAATTCATTGGTTGCATTAATTAACAACTATTTTTATGTTCATAGGGTTCTGAACGTCAAACAAAGACTGGAGCAACAGGTCAGAGGTTAAAAGAAGCTACAAAGATTAACTTGTCCTTGTCGACTCTGGGTAATGTGATATCTGCTCTAGTTGATGGTAAAAGTAGTCACATTCCGTACAGAAACTCCAAGCTGACCAGGCTGCTTCAGGACTCGCTCGGAGGAAACTCAAAAACTGTCATGGTATCTCATTTCAGTGTTGTTTCCACTGATATCACTTTAGTAATGCCATCTATGTGTAGTTCATGCATATTTGATAAAGAAATCATTGGCAGATATACATGGAATTAGTGTGCCATCAAATTATGATATGGATAACCTAAAATACACATTTGTATTAATGTTTTAGTGAGAAAAAAATTATAGTTAAGTTGGTAAAATTTAATTCATATTAATTTCTTGCTTGCCAAAATTTCATGATTTACGGTAGTAGACATAGTAGTAAATCTATTGTTATTTTTTCATTCTGTACAGTCACACGTGACAGCTATATCAACATTACATATATTCTTTCCTGTTAGTAAAAATATTCTAAAATGTCAGCAATATACAGGTTCTTTCCTTTGTAGACATGGAAGTGAATAAATTGATAAGAAAGTTGAAATCTATGCAAATGATATAGTGGAGTTACTTGTTAAAAATATAATGAAGTTGATAAACTTTATATGGGTAGAAAATAGAATTAGCAAATAAAACCCAAGAAATGTCTACACAGTTTTTAAGAAAATAATATTTTGTTGATAAGAAAAATAGGCAGATAAAACTATGACATATCATTCTGTTATATAATAATTCCATTTGGTATTTTATTAAAAATTCAATCATTATATTTTGTTATAACTATCTTCTTTTCATTCTTTTTAAAATAAAATTACAATTCTGTTGTGACCACTGTTTTTAAGGTAGCCAATATTGGCCCGGCTGACTACAATTATGATGAGAGCATAAGCACATTGCGCTATGCTAACCGAGCCAAGAACATCAAGAATAAGGCAAAGATTAATGAAGACCCCAAGGATGCTTTGCTCAGACAGTTCCAGCAAGAGATTGAAGAACTACGACGCCAGTTGGAAGAGGGTCAGTATGGATGGTTCACATGTTAAAAATATCACAATTATAGGATCACTTTAGAAATAAGCAATTTGTGTGTTTGGTAATTCAGTGAGCATGGGGTTTAAATGAAGGCAGAACTATTCCTAACACATCTCCTGAGTAAAAAGTGAAATAACTATGCTCTTCTGTAGTAAACAGATAGTAATAGTTGCCCACTATTTACAGGATAGTATTTACAGTATTAACTGTTTTGTTTTAGATGCATTGTTAGAGGCTAATCACATGTTACTTGTATTCTTAGATGGTATTTTGGGTTATTTTTCATTCCAACCAGTGGTCGACAACTGGTTCATCAAAGGCTGTGGTATGTGCTGTCCTGTCTGTGGGATGGAGCATATAAAAGAACCCTTGCTGCTTATCGGAAAGAGTAGCCTATGTGGCGATAGTTTCCTCTCAAACATAAGTCCATATGATTGATGTCCAATAGCTGATGATGAAATAAAAATCAATGTGCTCTAGAGGCGTCGTTAAATAAAACAAACTTTACTTTACTTTCTTGGATGGTATATTGAAATGCTGTGGTGCAATGGGTTTAAGTATGATTTTGATGAATTTGTTTTCTTTAATAACATTAAAAGACAAAATAATATTTCTAAAAATTACATATAACAAAATCTATGAATTAAAACAAGGTGAGAAGATATAGTATTCCACATTAAAAATTAAAAGTGAAATTAAGTGGGCACTGAACTGCATTCATTATCTAGAGTTAATATTTATGTTTTACTTGGATTCAGATATAATTTATCACTGTTCGTGTAGTTCTCAAAAAAAATTGTTGACACTTTCTACATGTATTTATTCAATGATCAGGAGTTACGGATGATGAGGGAAGTGAAGAGGAATCTGAATCAGAGGAAGAGGATGATGGTCATGGAGGGACACGAAGAGTTCACAGGAAGAAAGGTGTGTAATTTCTGAATGCCATGTGTTTTTCAAATCACTGTTGTCTTGAACTCATTAAAATGATAAAAGTTAATAACAAACCATTAAAATGATAAAGTTAAGAACAATCTATTATAATGATAAAGTTAAGAACAATCCATTAAAATGATAAAGTTATGAACAGTATGCATCGAGAGTTTACCACTAGTATACAAAGACAAGTACACAGTAAACTGACAGTATTATCTTAAATGAGGTTTCATCCATGACATTTTACTATTATACATCTCTTTATGAGCTTTTTGCACAAAAAAAATGACATTTAGATGAATTACAATTTTTTTTTTAAATTAATTTTTGTGAATATATTTTGTGGTGCTGCTTATGAATAATTCTTACACAAACATTTAAGTGGATCCAGTTTATTAATGATATGGAGTATTTGTAAAATCATAATAACAAAATTCTTATCTGACCATTAAAGGAGAGTTTTTTTTTTTCTGGGTATTTAACATAAACAGTAAGTATAGCATATCATCTGTTAACAAAGATTTTCATTTTCTTTGGATTTGAAATACAATTTTTTTTTAATGAATGAATTGTAATGCGGATTTTACAAATTTGTTTTTATTTTGCATCGTTTAGGAGATGAAAATGGTAAGAACTGTATTTTGATTTTTAGATGCATCAAATGGCGATTGTTATCAAGCATTTCAGTTAGTGTGCAAAAGAAATCTTGATGTTGGCATCTTGATTATAAAGATTTTGAAGTCCTGATTATAACCAAAAAACAACATTAGCCTTTAATTACAAATTACATTAATTACTGCAAAATAATAACAAAATTCTTATCTGACCATTAAATTAGATTCCAAGCAGAAATTTGTTAAATAATGTTCTGAATATTGAACCCACCAAGTTTTTGTGAAAATAAAAGTTTTTGAATTGATTGAATTTGGGGAAATTGTGAAAATTTATGTCTGTGAAAATAAAGTATTTTACAGTTTAGTCAATGAATAAGACACATAAGACAAAATAACTTGATACATCAAGCCTGTCTCTGTCAGTATACTTTGCTTATGGTGGGACTTACTTTTGTGCATAAATATCCTGACCAGGATTTATTTGCTTGTGGTCCATCTAGCAACTGCATGGTTGGTAAGACATTTGTTGCTTGTGGGGTGCTTATCAACTGCTTATTGGTTTTTTAATTGGCTGGTGAGGAAATGGTTGCTTGTATTTGCCTGGTATATTTTTGGTTGAGAGATTGGAGATTGCTTTAATGATCACGATATATTTTCTCATTTGGCTGACCTAGCTGATCAAAATAGAATGAATAGCTTGTCATGTTTGGCTTGCTTGTGTGACAGGCAACTCTTGTTTTGGATAGGTTTGTTTGTGTCATTGACAGTTGGGCTACATTCAGGACAAAATTGCTAGTTAGACTAGTTTTGGTGCTTCATGTTAACCCAATGAGAACATTTGGTAACAGTGAAATTGTCATTGATAGTTGGGCTGCATTCAGGATGAAATTGCTAGTTAGACTAGTTTTGGTGCTTAGTGTTAAACCCATTGAGAACGTTTGGTACCAGTGAAATTGCTAGCTAGAGTAGTTTTGGTGCTTCGTGTTAAACCCATTCAGAACGTTTGGTACCAGTGAAAAGGCTAGCCAGTCATGAATGTAAGGCTGGATAGTTAGGTTTCGTTAGCTTGTATGGCTGGCAACTGCTTTAATGATCAGAATAGTTTCACTTGTTGTATGTTGGCAGTTTCCCATCATTAATCAGGTCAGACTGGTGTTGTCTATGGTCTGGTTGACATTTATGGATAACTAGGATAAATAAAATATATTAGCTTGTGTTTTTATGGTAAATTTACAATATATGTAATGGAATTGAATCATTTGTTGAAAAAGAGACACAAATTTTTTCCAGTTGTGTCTTTTGAATCATTTCTTACCAACAGAGATAGGTCATTGGTCTAAATTACCACATGAAAAGTGTAAATGTATGTTATGTTCCTCAGACAGTATTGGAGATGAGTTTATTTATATGTGATAAATTTAATATATAATATAACAAAGCGGGTTCCTTGAGAAAACCTGTTATATTATTTATTATGTATTTTTTATGTGTTAGGTATCTAATGTTTCATTTGTGTCATTTTGATTGCTAATTTTCTGTAAACAAATGTACTTTTATGTAACATAATGGTGGTCTTGAGAGAAATTACAAATCTGTTAGTGATGACAATTGTTTATTGCTAGTCTTGTCATGTTATGATGACTTTGCTTGTGATATGGATGATATCTGCATGGTTATCCTATTTGTTTTAAAGAATGCAGTGGATAATATCTGTTATTTTAAGCATTCACTCCCTTTCTAGATAACCACACTTCACAATCACACATTCCTTTGTAATTCCAATTTGGGTTGTAGACATTTATACATTTTGCTTTTTAACGTCTGAAACTGAGACGTCCTAGCTAAATATTGCACATGTCTTTGTCCGTTACACAAAAAACATTTGCTTTGCTTACTACTCTTTCATATTGTTTGTCAATTTAAGAAGTTTCATCACTAGCATTCTGTCACCTGCACACCTACATTGGGGAAAATGAAAATGTTCTCACTAAGCATAATCTTTAAACAGCATGGAAATAATAAGTTATCTAGGTAAATTCATTCTCTGCATTAAAATGCAATTCGTCCTTTTACTGGTGAGTGATGTAAATTTTTCTGTATTGATTTTGAGTTGTAGGACATTCTATTATATTAGCAGAATGTTAAAAGTTTTGTCTGTGGGATAGTGCATATAAAAGATCCCTTGCTGTTTATAGAAAAAAAGCAGTGGGTTTCGAGTCTCCTACTAACACTAACCTCTGTCCTGGGCCCGGTGCCCTAGTCTTAGGACATTGGATCCAGAGGAGACGGGTCCGAACCAAATTGGATGTGGACCCGTATAAAAAATACTTCACCTTCACCTCACGTTCTACTCCAGGGCACAACTGTTCAAAGCAAGGTTAATTAAGCTAACCATGGGTTAGTTGAATATTTCAAAACCAAATTATAAATCACTGCAAATAGTTATTGAAGAGATATCTTGAAACTTAGATTATTATAGCCCAAGATATCCATAAATAATCAAATCAGAAGTATATTTGAACTTTCTATGAAGATATTTTAAAGAGAAATATTCATTGACCGACCCATGGTTAGCTTAACCATGCTTTGATCAACTGGGCCCAGATGTAGTGATTTAAAAATATGCTGATTCAGTACAACCTTAACTAATATTAAATTTTGGACATTCTGATTTAGGCAACGGTTTTTTTTTTATTAATTTTTGATTATGCCAATTTTGTTGGAGGAGGGGGTAAAAAAAAAGAAGAGTGAAATGTCATTTTTTCTGAGCTGAAAGATGCATATATATCTATACACCTAAATGTTATTATATTACACCAAATCCTATTAAATATCAAAATCTATTTTGTAGCACAAATGTCACATTATTAAATACTTGTAAATCTTTGAATTGTGAGAACATTTATATGTTGTTCATGTATTTATTATTCAAGTGTATATGTAACTGTTTAAATATATTGTATGTACAGAAACCATGTGCTCATGTATCATTCTATGTGATCTGATTAAAAATAAACATCAGGGACAAGTTGTTCAAAGCATTGTTAAGCTAACCATGGGGTAGATGAATATTTCTCTTTAAAATTTCTTCATAGAAAATTTAAATATACTTCCGATTTGATTATTTATGGATACCTTAGGCTATAATAATCTAAGTTACAATATATTTCTTTAATTACTATTTGCAACTTTTTATAATTTGGTTTTGAAATATTCAACTAACCCATGGTTAGCTTAACCTTGCTTTGAACAAATGGCCCCTGTTCTGTTCTGTAATGGAGAATGTACGAGGAAGTGTAGATTCATGAAAAATAATGAGGCGAGTGAATTATTATTCATGGATCCACACTTTTGAGTGCATTCTCTTACTTAATCCACCACTCACTAAATATATTTTTATTACGTATGGTTTGTCACTTCAGCTTTGGTTAAAACTCTTATGAATTTTGAGAAAATAATAAATCAAATACGACATAACCCCGTCAGTTCTCAACAACAGAATTGCACGTGCCTTCCACTGTAATAAACTCTCGATGATTACGCTGCTTTTTATGCATAAAATGTTCATTCACCTGTAACAAATTGATTGGTCAAGATGGATAAATAGTTGGTTGAGCTGGCAGGTTGAGTCAATCTGGTGGCTGTGGGTTCAAATTGTAATACTGTGGCATGATGTGAATGAACTATGTAATGGATGTGTGAGTGAACTTAGAAGATAGTATCTGAAAAAAGATGATTTTTTTTCTTTCTCACTTCATTAATATTCATGACTGATACGGAACTCTTTCCTCGTCATAGCTTTCAGTTGCACGTGCATTTTCTGCGTGTTACAACATTCATGTTCATTGGTCTCCCAAGTGTAGATTTGTGAAAAATAATCAACAGTTAACACAATAGTTTGACATTAAGTTCTGATAAGATGACCCATCACATCTCCAGCAAACACTCCACCTCTTGAGTTACATCCTATTCTCATTTTATTTACAAGACTTAATTAAAAAAAAGTAAAGTTTGTTTTATTTAATGACGCCTGTAGAGCACATAGATTTTTATCTTATTATCGGCTATTGGATGTCAATCATATAGTCATTCTGACATATGTCTTTAGATCAAACCAGCTGCTACCACATAGGCTACTCCTTCCAATAAGAAGCAAGGGATCTTTTATATGCACCGTCCCACAGACAGAACAGCACATACCATGGCCTTTGATGAATCAGTTGTGGACCACTGGTTGGAACGGAAAATAACCCAAACTGCAGATTGGTCCACTGAGAAGGATCGATCCGACGACCGACCGACTGGTTCACAGGCAGACACTCTACCATTTGGGCTACATCTCACTCTACAAGACTTTATCAGAAATCATCTACCCTCGCTTCATTCTAATGTCAATAACAAGTCACTCACATGACTGAGACAAAATTTAAATATCATTAATATCGTGTGATTAATGGCAAGTCAATTGAAAATGCTGGTAGTGTCAAAACTGCGCCAAAATTTTGATTTGCATGGCATGGCACCCATTAACTAAACACCAATGTACAACTTGTTGGAATAATCATGGATAAACACAAAGCTTAGGAAGATAATTTGGTAGTTAGAGGTAGTAATTAGGCAATTAGCAGTGGGATTTTTAATTACATTAGCACAACAATACGCTTCCGAGTTAACAGATCACAACCTTAGAGAAACTCTGTGGTCATCTGCAAACAACTTTAATGATGGATCCTAACCATGCTTTAACCGGTCTCCGTGGCGCAGTGGTTAAGCTATCGGACTCGAGGCTGGTAGGTACTGAGACCAAATCAGTCGAGGTATGGGATTTTTAATCTCAATATCGGCTCCAACCCAGAGTGCTGCGCAAGGCTCAGAGGGTAGGCGTATACCACTTACACTGACCAGTGGTCCACAACTGGTTTAACAAAGGCCGTGGTATTTCTGTCTGTGGGATAGTGCATATAAAAGATCCCTTGCTGTTTATAGAAAAGCAGTGGGTTTCGTGTCTCCAACTAAATACTAACCTCTGTCCTGGACAGACAGCACAGGAACCTGAGTTGTGTGCCCAGGACAGCATGCTTAAACCTAAATTGGATATAAGCATGAAAATAAATACAACCACCACCACCAAGCTCTGTCAGTGGAAGGCCAATTATTGTAATGCTTGTAGCAAAAGTAAAGTTTGTTTTATTTAACGACGCCTCTAGAGCACATTGACTTTTTATTTTATCAGCTATTAGATGACAAATATTTTTAAAAACTCTTTCACTGTGTTGTAGATGTAAAGTTTTCTTATTTAACGATGCCTCTAGAGCACATTGATTTTTATCATATAATCAGCTATTAGACCAGGCGTGGTTCTATGGGAGGGGGTGCATGCCTCCACGTAATTCTCGGGCAATGAAATTTTTTCTTGTAAAACCCTAAGCACAAGTACAGGCCAATGCAGAATTACAAAGCCCTCCAAAGTTGTGACCCCTCTCTTCACAATTGCTGGAACCAACCCTGTAAACGTCAAACACATGATCATCCTGACATTTCTTTAGAGGAAACCTGCTGCTGCCACATAGGTTAATCTTTCCAATAAGCTGCAAAGGGTTTTTTATATGCACTTTCCCACCGACAGGACAGAACATACCATGACCTTTGATGAACCAGTTGTGGACAACTGTGGACGGAAAATAGCCCAAACTGCAAATGGGTCCACTGAGAAGTATCGATCCTATGACAGACAGCTTCACAGGTGGACATGTTTTAAGGATCATGGAACTGAATCAAGTATCCTATCTGTGGAATAGTGTATATAAAAGATCCCTTGTTGCTTATCGATAAGAGTAGCCACATTAGAGTGGCGGGAATGGGCTTCATATCTCTTACTAACACTAACCTCAGTCCTGGACAGACACCACAGAAAGCTGAGTTTTGTGCCCAGGACAGCTTGCTTGAACATTAATTGGACATAAGCATGAAAATAAATACAACCAACCAGAACAGCACAGGAAGCTAAGTTTTGTGCCCAGGACAGCGTGCTTGAACATTAATTGGACATAAGCAAGAAAATAAATACAACCAACCAGAACAGCACAGGAAGCTAAGCTTTGTGCCCAGGACAGCTTGCTTGAACATTAATTGAATATAAGCATGAAAATAAATACCACCAACCAGAACAGCACAGGAAGCTAAGCTGTGTGCCCAGGACAGCGTGCTTGAACATTAATTGAATATAAGATTAATGAATGAAAATAAAAAATTATCACATACACAAATACATGTAGATTGAGGTTGAATTAATCCTTTGACAAATTATATATTACCATAATTATATGAGCATTATGGATATTATGATCAGAAAACCAAAATTATTTTATTAAAAACAAAAAAACGTTACATGTTTACATAATAATACTTGAGCAATACTGCCATACAAAAGTAAACTGGAGTATCTACACAAGTAGTGAAGCTAAGAAAAATGACTAACTTTCGAGATCTGCCCCTCTAAGATATGTTATTGGAGATCACTGGTGATCGGTTTCCATGGATACTTGGGCTATTAGAAGCATGTCATTTACCCACAAGGTAGAACACACTTCAAAAATAGTAAAAACTCAATTTTGGCCAGCATGTCAGATACTGTGGTTTACCTTTGTACAATAGAAACAATCCACCAGATCTCCTGAAGAGCATAAGACTAGTGTGGTCTGCCTGTGAACTGGTCGGTCATCGGATCAATCCTTCTCAGTGGACCCATTTTCTGATTGGGCTATTTTCCTATCCAACCACTGGTCCACAACTGGTTTATCAAAGGCTGTGGTATGTGCTGTTCTGTCCGTGGAATGGTGCATATAAAAGATCACTTGCTGCTTATCGGAAGGATTAGCCTATGTGGCAGGAGCGGTTTACCTCTAAAAAGACATATGTCAGAATGACCATATGTATGATGTCCAATAGCTGCTGATAAGATGAAAAATCAATGTGCTTTAGAGGCGTCATTAAATAAAATAAACTTTAAGTTTAAATCAGAGAGACAAAGACTCTAGGAATTGTCTATAGGGACAAGAGAGTGAACAAATTTACTCTGTTGAGATCAATTCTTTCCTAATGAGACAATTATGGTGTGACTTACCTTTTGGCACCATGGCTAATCAGAGGCAAAAGTGAAAACTGAATTGCATCAGTCATCAGGTTTGTTAAATACACAAGCAAGAATTGAAACATAGTTATTTAAATACACTCACAAGAAATGAACCCCAATTTATTAAATACACCAACATTAATTGAACCAGTTTATTAAATACACTCATAAGAATTGAACCAGTTTATTATGTTTTACTCAGTATACATGAAGGCCTACTGACAAGAACTGAACTACAGTTTATTAAATACACTGGCAAGAACTGAACTAGTTTATCATATACACTGACAAGAACTGAACTACAGTTTATTAAATACACTGACAAGAACTGAACTATACTTTATCAAATACACTGACAAGAACTGAACTACAGTTTATTAAATTTACTGACAAGAACTGAACTACAGTTTATCATATACACTGACAAGAACTGAACTACAGTTTAGGATATACACTGACAAGAACTGAACTACAGTTTATTAAATATACTGACAAGAACTGAACTACAGTTTATCAAATACACTGACAAGAACTGAACTACAGTTTGTCAAATACACTGACAAGAACTGAACTACAGTTTATCAAATACACTGCCAAGAACTGAACTACAGTTTATTAAATACACTGACAAGAACTGAACTACAGTTTATTAAATACACAGACAAGAACTGAACTACAGTTTATCATATACACTGACAAGAACTGAACTACAGTTTATCATATACAGTGACAAGAACTGAACTACAGTTTATTAAAGCACAAGTGAAATATAATACTGTTTTGGGTTATTGTTTTCATAAACAGTATCTATAAACATCCACTAAAACA
>JAULBS010105851.1:0-30909 GCA_032355785.1 Symmetromphalus regularis
AAGCGACCAACAATGTCACGCAGTCACTAATATTTACATTAACTTTTGCTTGGTCTCCAGGGGGGGGGGGGGGGCGACCGCATGCAATGTTTCAGTCACCAAATTGAAAAAAATTGTCGCATATGCGACCAATTCGGTCGCAATGAAGAGGGCAGCTGATTTATAAATCATTTGGTAAGGAATGTCAAAAATTTGGTAATTCTGATACATACATGTAGTCTCTATATGAAACCATTTGTAAGAAATCATTTATATTTGACTAAAGAATTTCAGTTGAATTCTTTACTGTTTGAGGTAGATCCTACCCTAACTAACTCATGCATGTTTTTCACTGAAAAAAATAGTCAAAAAATAATTTTGCAATACAGTATTTCTTGCATTGCTGCTGCATTAAACCACTGATTAAGTAAAGTGTTGAGTGCCATTCAACAAATATTCCTTTTCTTTTTAATCTTTAATTATTTTACATTTTAGGACAAAAAGATAACAAAATGTTAAATGAAAATACTGTCTCTGAGAGGGAATTACAGGAACAGAGCAGGAAAATAGTTGACATCAGTTTTAAAGCTGCTGTTGAACAACTCAAACGGGAATCAAGGGAGACAACTGAAATGGATAGCAAACTGGAATCAAGAGAGACAACTCAACTTGATGTGAAAAACCAGAAACAAGGATCAGGAAAGAAAATTTCCACCCTATCTTGTGATGATGATATTGGTAGTTCAGAACATCATGTTGAAGTGATTAACGATGGAGTTGATAAAAATAAAATTTACAGTGAACAGAGAATAGCTGAAATTAAAGCTCTTGGAGAAAAAATGGCGAAAACATGCATTGATGAAGCTCTGAATGAGTTGAAAGAACAAGAAATTAATATTTATGAAGATGATAAATGGAATAAATGTGAAACTGATAAAGATCATTTATCATCTAACGTGGAGTGTGAAAGTGATGGCATCAGTGAGAAAACCTTGAAAGACTTTGGTAGAAACATTGTTCAGACTGCCATTAAATCTGCCATATCAAAAGTTAAACAAGATAGCAATGACCAAGAAACAAATTTAGAGGAAGTCGAAAAGAAAAATACTAAAGACAGATAATGAACCATTTTCAGGGCAGAATACTTCAGTTATGCAATTTTAAGTCGAATCCAACCACCAGCTGGTTATTTGGTGAACCTTTATGTTCTGAAATTACTACATCCTCTGGACCGGTCATTTACTGTTAGTGTCCAAACCACTGAAACCAGTCTAAAACCCAACGACAATGATCTAAGTTTGGGTTGTTTGGTTGATTGTACTTAATTTTGTGATTACACCAATTAAAGTTCTAGCATGATGTCTTAAGCACACAATTCTGCTTCCTGTTCTGTCTGTCCAGAGTTTGGTGTTAGTAAAAGAGGTGAAACCTGTTGCCACCATACTAGTGAGGCTACTCTTACAAATAAGCAGCAAGGGATCTTTTATAAGTACTACCAATAAGCAGCAAGGGATCTTTTATATGAACTACCAATAAGCAGAAAGGGATCTTTTATATGTACTATCCCAGACAGGATAGCACAAAACAACCTTTGATAAACCACCTGTAGACAACTGGTGTCCAATTTGTCAGTGGTAAATTAAGGACTTATAGTTAAGCAACCTACCTGTTATACAGATATAATTCATGTAGTTAAACAGTTGATTGCCTGGGTAAAAACCGTTCTCTCAGATTTTGAAATATTTTCACCTGCAACTTGATTTTTGTGAACATTTACATTTAATGTTGGACAGATTTAGAGTATCCATGAGGTCTTGTTCGCTCCTCAAATTTGTTAAGTGCTGTTTTTAATTTTTTATCTTAAAATTGCTTTTCAATTAAATGTATTAAATTCTGAGCTCCAGATGTAAAAGTATCATGTTTCAATCAATCTAAAGATAAAAATGTCCTGAGAACATGTCCATGGACGTCTAAAAACAGCATGAAATTTTTAAATATTAATAAAGCTGCACCATAATATAAAATGTAAACTCTCATGATTGATTGGTTGTATTTATTTCCGTGCTTATATCCAATTAATATAAGGTTCACATATCAACTTCCTGTACTGTCTTCCCAGAATAGAGGTTAGTAGGAGACACAAAACCTGCTCCTGCTGAACTAAAGCAGCTCTCTTGTAGATAAGCAGCAAGAGATCTTTTATATGCACATAACAGTCTTTAATAAACCAGTTGTGGATCACTTGCCTTGCTGAGGACTTTGGTAATGAGATTAAAAATCCCATACCTTGACTGAGATTTGAACCCAGTACCTACCAGCCATGGCTTAATAAGTAATACCCAGCTATTTTGATGCAAAACTTGTTGATTTAGTTTGTTACACAAACTTCCATACCAGGCGTTTCGATAATGCTTTATGAATGCAGACTGTTAGTTTTACCTGTGTATTATTTGTAGTTTTGTGAAGAAATATGGTTTTTGAACAAGATAATTGTGTTGTCACTGTGATTTGTACTCTGGATTATAAATGTTTTATATTTGTAAAGAGTGCAATTAAAATACATGTATGTGCACGGTAAAATAAACAGTGCCTTCTGACCTACTGAACTTTATTCTTGAACTGTAATTACTGTATTAGTTATTGCCAATCTTATAACTCAAAGATTGAGCATCATCAATGGAATACTAGTACATATCCCTGCAGTTTTAAGGGAATTATTAGTTACATAACGTCATTGTGCCTTATTTTGAGGAGTGCCTTATGTGGAGAAAGGAATCATGTTGATTACCACATTATGGGGGAAATGTCAATTTTTTTGTTAGGGGTGGAGTGTCTTGTTTTTAATTCAAATGAATTCCATTACTGCTAATAGATTTAAAGTTCATAAATGAAACAAAAATAAAACATTGACACTTTATGAAGTGATATTATTAAAATATCTGTTCAAAGGTCATACCAGAAAACAGCATTTCACTTCGGAATTTTTTTGTTTTTAATTCAGATGCCACATGATCAGTAGATAAAAAGTGAAAATAAGTTTTTGCCATTTAAAATATGAAGCAAGTTGCTATAAAATTGTTTTACTCCTTTAGAACTGTAATGTTTGCATGTTATAAACACTCCTGCCATTTTTAACAAATTAAGTTAAACATCACATTTAAAGGAATTTTAGCAAGGCAATTTTTATGTCACATAATCAGCTGATAACATATGAAAATAGGTTTTTGCCATTTAAAATGTGAAGCATATCACTTAAGGCAAGTGCAACAATAATAAAGTAAAATAAACACTATAGCTACATGCCACTGAAGACAAAATGAAAATATCAGATTACAGCAAACAAACACTGTATGCTTTGATGTTTTATTTTATAGGATTTGTACATGCAATGTTGAGGTTTGATGAACACAATCTATTTTCATATCTTTTACATCATCAATATGAGAATACAAATCAATAGAAATTATTTTATACAAAACTGGCTACATCTAGTCTTTAAAATTCTACCATATACACATATAATACATTGCTATATATGTTATGTATATATATATATAATTAATATATAATCTGTCTCCCACATTGAGATACACATAATTGTACAATCAGTCATATGGACTTTTAAATAATACTAAATACCCAGTGTTGACATTTTAATAAAAATGCACTACCACATAATCTGCCCACAAAGTGTCTGGAAGAATGGAATATTTAATCACTGTCAAACCTCTGCTTGATGTAATTTAAGTGTCATCATTAAAGATAAAATTTGCTTATTTCAGTTACATTTATATACTGAAAAATAAATGTTTGCTAAATAAAATTTTCTTTTATTGAAACAACCAGAGAGCAATTTGTTTTTAATTGTTGATTAAAATACAAGTAGTTCCTACAGAAGATTAAAATAGTTCCTTAAAATTGATATTTTAAGTGGGTGATCTTATTATTTTGATTGATTGACAATTCTCTAATTAAATAGTTACTGTAATTAAGTAAAATTTGGTGATTTATCATAGAATTAGAGTGGAAAATATATTTTTTATAGACATCAAGAAAAATAATTATCTCCAAAAATGGTATAACTGAACTTTGATAAAGAGACTTATAAAATTTTTAATTATTACAAACTAAGCTGACTTAAACAAAGATTATTAGCACCATGAAACAAAGACAGAAGCAACTAAATGGTTTGAGAGATCATTTTCTTAACCACAAGAGCTTATCTTCAGTACTAAATCACATTTACTAACACCCTTTTTCCATATACGTCTTTACATATACTGGCACATCCCTACAATGCAAATTATTTTGATGGATAATGTGCAGCATTGCCTGTATGAAAATTGGCCCTAGTGTGGAGAAACAAAATCCTCAAATCTTTTATACATGAGGTAATTAACCTATCTAATCCATCCTTGTGACCTTCAGAAGTAAATAGGTCAAGGGAATTCCAAGTCAGGTATCTTTATAAAGAATAGTATTTTCACACTTTGTCAGTCTAATGACCCCCCCACCCCCCACACAATTAAACATCGGCTATTGAGGGGCTTTTTGTCAGAATATTTTACCACACGTTATGTGATAGTTTATATATATCCCCCATCAGCATATGTGAGAGTAGATATGCACTTTTACTAATTTAAGGTGGAAAAAAAACTAAATAAACATCAAATTGACAGTACATGTATTTTCCAGTCCAATCTGCTGTAACGAATATATTAATAGTTTTATAATGGAAGTTTAAAAGCAAAAACCTCCCAAAAAACAGTTAAAAAATATTTAGGTCAGACCGGCTCTTTTAGACATTAATTAATGAATGAATATGGTTTTGTATTAATAGTTTAAAGCCAAAAGCTATTAGAATTATAATCTGTATCTATAAATATTTCATACTACTATATATAAGATACATGAATGAATACAAAGCATGCACAAGTATAACTTTATAAATTGCACTTATGTACACTGAAAGCTTTGCATAAAACAAAAATGTCCTTTACATACAACATTTCTATCGTTTTACTTTCATAAGACAGCAAAAATAGCAGAAATATACAAATAAAATCTGTAAATTACCGGATTCTTCACAACCATGCCTGGCTCACCAGACAGCTGTTTTTATCACACTGCAATAAATCAAAATACAACACCATCATAAATTCTAACTGGTTTTGGCATTTTTAAAGTGGTAATATTGCCTTCCAGTTAGTCAAAATCTTTCTGTAATAACAAAAAATCTCACCAATACAACTTCTTTAAAAGAAAGATGTTTCTGCTGTTGACTAACAGCTATAAGATTCCTCTAATTATAAATAGCCATTCTGAAATAATAGCAATTTTTATACAAAATCCATATAAAACCAAACAAACCCAAAATGGATTACGTTCAGTTATGTTGTTGATATTATCTCAAATCTTGACACCAAACATGCAGTTTACCATTATTTATTTTCTTCTGTCCAAATTCTGGACTGTTTTGTTAAATGCCTTTTCCGTTTCAAATATTACAAAATCATGAAAATGTGTTGTTAGGATGTTAATAGTTATTGAGAATCTTTGACAGCAGAAAGTAACATACATCTTTTAACATGTAATGATGGGGTTTTTTTTATTAATAAAAGATGTTAAATGATTGAACAGGCAATATACATTTAAATAAAAGGCACAAGTAATAATATACATGAGTAGAAAGTAGGTAAGCATATCATTCACTCAAGTCATTCTGGCAACAATTCTCATCCAAAATAATTAACATGTTTATGATCATTTAATATGTTTGAACTTGCATGAATTTATATTAAATTCAGTTACACAACTTCACAACAAACAAACATTTAGTTTTCAATATGTTTGTAATAATGTTTGTGTAAACTTCATTTAAACTTGTATGATGTAATAAAATTTCAGTTCTGCTTCAAACATATAAAGTATTGACAGAAACAACTTCTGATAAAGAGTTATTGCATCATGTAAAGTAGTACCAATTGTATGACAAAACATGTTAATAATTATAGATTAGATTTCAAAAGAATGAAATGTAAATGATCAAAATTGCACATAAAGAATACCAAAAATATAATGTACACAGTAAGAAAAGGTGTAAAGTCTGATGTTTACAGTAATTTTATAAAATGTTTATACTACAAAGTGATATTCATTAGTCTAATCTAGTTTATATACGATCATAAAACCATGTTAATAGTTCATTATTATTTCAATATTTTAATTTTTATCATCATACACAATGTTGGGTTTTTGTTAGATACTGGTTTTAAAAGTTTACAAGTCTAGTGTTATAACATCTGCTGTGTTTTCACAAATGCTTTATACTTAAAAAAGGATTAGTTTCATCTATATACAGTCATCAAAATATGTTAGCATTAACATGATTAATTTCATGGGTTTTATGTAGTTCTTGGACATTCTTCAAAAGAAAAAAATATTTTAAAAACCACCTTTAGGCTCTCCCAACTTGCAAACATTGCTTCTACTAAGGGGTTCTTCACAATTCTCAACATTTTCCTTTTCATACCCAGCAAAAAAAAATTCTGACCAACACCGTACTCTTAAATTCAAAGGCATAAAATGTTGATTAGTATACTTTCAACATTTTAATAATTTAAATTTGTATGCCGACTGTTACCCCCATCCATGAGTACATGGTCTGTATGAATAGGAAAATTTTGATTTTTTTTGTGAACAACTCCTAAACGTCACTACATAAGCTTAGTTTCAGACATCAAATAGCACTTTCATTGTAGTTAAAGCAATTGGAATGTTTTCTAACAGCACTTCAAATGTTGCATAATTTGATTAGTCACAATCACCATGATCAGCTGTCAAAATATTCAACTTTTAAATAACAAACTTTTCATATATCCAGCTATAACCAACTCACAAGTAGGTCCTGAAGGGGTCAGATCTAGCCCCCCCCCCCCCCCCCCCCACTCCCCTTTAACCAGATTTTTTTTTTTTATGCCATTATAATCTGGTCTAACTTTGGACACCCAATATTAAAAATGTTTAAATTATCTTGAGACCCGCACCTCATTTCCATACTTTCTGCATCTTCCTATAATTCCTTCCTTAAAGTAACTAACATGGGGTAGATGACCCAGTCAAGAGATAAGCAGATATGACTAATCAGTAAAGTTTAAACATGATACAAGATAAGTAATATGCGTAAATAGAAAATTTAAGCATGTATTTCATATCATACATGTATTTACAACAAAATATTTGTATATAAACCACTGTGCCTGGTTCTTCAACACACAACTGAACTAACTGTAGTTTAGTGGAATATTTCTCTTTTAAATATGTATGTAAAAAGTAAATCAGTAGTTTTAAATTAAGTATTTATGGATATCTTAGAATACTGTAAATTTTAACATATTGTCAGCTGCTATTTAAATATTCATTTAAAAAATTTCTTTGCTGATTACCAGAAAACTAATTAATTGTTGAATAACTGTACTCATATTATTTCTTTATCCTAATTCCAATACGATCTCAGTTTATCCAAAATAGTGCGAATGTTAAAGATCCTGAGTTATTAAGAGTATTAAGCAAACAGGCATATATTGTATTTAATAATATCAAAATCAAGTTCTGCATAATCACAGAGTACAAAAATGAATTGGTACAAACCCTAATATTTCCCTGTAGTGTTTTTAAATCTACAGAGGTACCTCAAAAGCAAATAAGCCGTGCAAAATGATACACAAATAATTTTAATTTTTTTTCTTTTTTTTAAATGTTATTTGAAAATTGCTAATAATGTGCAAAACAAATAATATTTTCAAATAAAAAAACAATTTAAGCTAAATGGCCATTATTTTGAAAAACAATACAGCAAGAATTTGCTAATATTCGACATGATTAACTTTAAAATAAATATTTTTTTATTTATTAAAAATCACTGTAAATAATACCTAAAAAACAACTATGAATGAACACTAAGAGCCATCTGATAAGCTTCATTTTTTCACTGACAGAAGTTGGGTAATAGGTAAAGAAAATAACTTGTATGTAAAGGTTTAAAAAAGGTACAAAGTCTTTACTTTATCATAAAAACTGTTTACAACATGTGTATAATAATATGAATAGTCAGAACATACAAAAGGTTTAATAACACAAAGCAGATCAAACTAGTTATTTCATATACAGAATGAAACTGAAAGATAATTTAGATTAATATCCCACAAAACTTGTTCAATGTATTTAACAAGTTCATATTTATTTACTCAAATACATGTGTATATGTAGCCTTGCAGATAAAGCAAATACTGTAAAACAGCCAATATAAACAGGATATTACTTGTAGTTCTCAAATACAACTTTTACATATTCTGAAGCCAAATGTGGTTTTTCTGGCAACTTCAAAAATCACAGTACTGCTGTAAAACATCTCTCATCATTTTCATTTTATTACTGCCCCAGATGTGCTCAGTTTTCAACCAACCTGCAGTCATGTCAATATTATTAATTCAGACTGAATCATGATTTGTGAAACATCAACCAATCTTTAATTAATTTTAAGCACAATTCAGCTGCCTGTTACCAACTGAAGATTACAGTTTGTTAACATTTTCTACACATGGGTCAAAATACTGCAGTCCCCACTGGTTTTATCTGGAAGATAAGTTTTGATATAAATCATTACAAATATTTATTGCCACAATTTGACTGTTTATTGGTTTCAGATGTTATTTGGGGTTTTGTGGGTTTTTTTTTAAGACTGTGACTTCTGATTTTGGCAAGCAGACCTTAAAGTTTGTATGCCGGACAGTTCAGCAGTTATTTCAACTCCTACTTCATAAATGCTCATCAGTCTCTTAGGAACCCTCATAGATATTTTAGGAAACAAGTCAACACTAAAATTTGTTAAGTACCTTATGTTTTTTTAATTGGTTAAGTCTCACACTAAAATCTTGAGTCTCATCTAGTTATGAGCTGAGCAATCCTCACCATTTGGAAATCGAAGGAGAGCAATCCACTGCTTGCCTGAAAATCATTTCCAATGAGGAGAGCACTTGTGCCAATTTTCACATTTCACAGGTTATAACAAAAAATGACTAAAGGCAATCTCTGAATTATAATTTCCAGGTAAGTGTTAGGTGAGTGCGAATTATCATTTTCCTAAAATGGAGAGGACTGGTTAGGATTCTTTCAACTTTACTTTAAAAAATAATATCCCTTAAATATATTGCACATTAATGATTTTTTTTTTATATATACATGTTCCCTTTACCCTTGTGCATCCTGCACAAGCAACCCAGTCTCCTGGACAGCACGCCCAGTAGAACAAGCTTAAACCTTAATATGAGCACACAAATCTATACAGGCAAGGTAATGGAAGATATGAATTTACAGTGAGTTGGAGGAATGCCCAAAGATACTTTTGTTATGTGGTTTATTGTTACATGAAATGTGAGTTAAATAAGAATTTTATTATTATTATTATTTATTTATTTTTTTACAAAATATTTGTAAAATTAACAATGTTTGACAAATACTAGAGTACGGTTACACAGCACTCCAAGAAGTTAGGGATAGTGGCTAGTGATTTAGGGTAATGAAAAATTCCATTAGTTCCGATTGGTATTTCTAACCTTTCCAGATGGTACTAGGTGGTAATGAACTATAATGAATTCTCATTATGGCAAATGCTTTTTTTTTTTTTTGGAGGGGGGGGTGATAGAGTGAAATGGAGGTATTGCTGCATATTCCCATTTTTTAATTTTTTTGTGATTACATTATTTACAAAGAATCATGCATTGAAAATCACACAAAAATATTTTTGTCCCTTAAAAAAACAATTATGACCTTACGTTAATTAAAAAAAGTATTGAAAATTTTGTCCCAAAAATACTGTAAAAACTAAACAAATTCTATTTGGCAGACAGGTTTTAGGAGAGAACACATTGTAAAGCATTGAGGTGTTTGGCACAGTTAAATTGTAATCAGTGAAGATACAGTCAAACCTATATATAACAACCATCGAAATACTCACTAAAAGTGTGTTGTAAACAGGTGGTTTTTATATACAGGTAAAAATACATGCCTTTGCATTAAGGGACACATCTAAAGTAGATTTTATAGACAAGTGGTAGTTATGTACAGGTTGCAGGTAGAACCAGTTTCGTCTATATTGCATTTAATAATATCAACATTGCAAACAAATCTCATATTTGTTTATTTGAAACCGATTCTAAAACTAAAATACAAATATCGCTTGATAGTTCCACCATACCCAGCTGAGAGAAAGATGTTAAGAGATTCATGTTGATCCTTTGTTACTAAACCACAAAAATAAACAAGCTACTACACCAGGCACTAATCTAGGATAGAAAATGTGAGAGAAGTGACTTCTTTCCCATCAGAAATGGGAGAAGTTTGATAAAAATAGGAGACGTGAACTCAACAAAACAAAATGTTTTTTTTTTGTCATGTAGGCCTATGACCCTTTTTACAGGGGAGATTAAATTTTTTTTATTATTTTTAAATTTACCAAAAAAAATAATTTAACTCTTAAACTTTCTTTTAATAATAATTATATTTTTTTATTTCAATTATTTGGTGGGAAAACCAGAGCCCTATTATCTATCTCCATATTTTAATGGTCTACCCTACCCGTTTTGCGTACAGAATGATGAGAATATAAAACATGTTCTTGTTTAGTTTTCCACAATCAAAAAATAATTAAGATTTAATAATTCAATAAATAGAATCAACCATATAACTTGAATAGATAAGCCATTAACATATCTACTACCGACAACAAGACCCCGAAGTGAATCGAAACCATGTAATCTTTGTAGTTGCTACAATCATAACATAATTATTTCTCACAGAAGCATCCGGTTTTCAAAAGAATAGCCATAAGAGTATCAATCAACCAATCAAAACCATTGACTTAGAAACTATTGAAAATTAATTAGTAGATCACATTTCGGTGTCCCTATTTTAGCAAAACCATGCATGCAGACCAATCTCCAACAGCTTCGAACACTAGCACGGAATCAACAGGCGACACGTTTTTAACAGCATCTCTAGCAAAGTAACTGGAATTCTTGTTCATATTACGTAACCGAACAAAGCTCGATACTGTCTGTTCCGCGTTACCAGAAATAGCCGGTCATTAACAGGAGGCAGTAAACACGCATCATGCGAGATTTGTTACTTGTTTGTAAAGATTAGTTAGTGATGTTAGTTATTGGGATTGGTTTTTCACTTTACTTTGAGCAGAATATTATGGCGACTTCAACTTCTCACTACTGCTAACAAGTCGGCGACTTGAGCGAACTTTTGGCGAAAAAAAGCCCCATTTCGTCGGCTAGATTAGTGCCTGCTAAACTACCCTTTTAAAGGAAAAAACATACTTTTTCATTTGTAAAAAAAAAACAATTTCTGAGATTTAAATAAAAAATTACTATTTCACATAAGCTGAATATTTGTTTAATGATCAACCAACACAAAACATAATGTCTATTTGGGAATTTATATTATAAAAACCAATGGTAAATTTGCAAGTAATACAGACCTTAAGTTAATTTCCAGATAAAATCCAAAATCTTCTCTCTAATTAAACACAAACTTTGCATCTGTGATGTGGACGTTTTTATGTGCATAGATTAAACAGTAGAAGGACATGTCAGATTTAAGCAGAAGGCACATGCAGATACGGGTTTTACTACAAACACTAAGGACTAATTTCTTGTTGATCCTGCAACCCTTATTCAGAGTTAAAATTATGCTTTTAACACCTTAAAGCAGAATCCATGTTGATGCCATACATGACAGACTATGCCTTGGGCTGTTAAAAAGGTGATCAAATGTGGGGATTTTTCAACATAGGTTTTTGTCATATGTACTTTGAAATTGTATTAGATGATTTCAAATAATTTAACATCTTTTAGTAGTAAAACACAAAAGTACAGCCATCCCCTCAAAAAACAAATTTAATATGGTGTCCAGTAATTTGAAATCTTTTAGTTATAAGACACAAAAAGACATCTTTCTACATGTGTAAAATTTGTGTATAACCATTTGCATAACAGCACTATTTGCATAACTGCAAAAGGAATGCTTGTTTAATCCCCCCACCCCAAACACCACATCACTATTTACAGATGCTACTAGGTATCAGACAAACTAAAATGCCTCCAACCCCTTCCATGTTATCATTTCTGGAACAGCCCTTACATTATATTATTATTAGGCATAATTCTGCTCTTTTAATATTCTTTTTTTTAAATAAGATTTCACCAACAGGGTACAATAACTGTATGATTATTGATGGAATGCAACATGTGGAACTATTAACTTGAGAAGACAAAATGAAATCTTGTGATACCTACAATAAAACATTTAAATACAAGTGCACTTAAATATATGAGGTGTATAGTATACTTAACTATGGTATGTTTCATTCACCTGCGTGGGGTGGGGGGGATAACTGCTCTGGGTCAACATAGATGAAAAAGATTAGCATCTTTGGAATTAATAGAAATGCCTATCTTTTGCATGAATTTTATATGCTGGAAGCACTAAAACTGCATGTTGAAAATATATACACATCACAACTTACAATGTTTGAATTAGTATAGGGACAGGTTTCTGGAATTCTTCAGTCTTTTAGAAATATATAATGTATGTTGCTTGCCCTCCTCGATTAATGGAATAGTGGCCAATGTATTATGGTAATAAAACTGACACATATTTGAAAAAGATACTAGGTCTCCTAGATGATTTAAAACTGACACATATTAGAGAAAGACATTAGGCCTAGGTAATTTAAAACTGACACATATTTGAAAAAAGACAATGGGCCTCCTTTATGATTTGAGAAAGACACTAGGCCTCCTAGATTATTTAAAACTGACACCTCTTTTTGAGAATGATACAAGGCCTCCCAGATAACTTAAATCTGGCACATATCTGAGAAAGACATTAGGCCTCCTAGACAATTTACAACTGACACATAGTAGAGAAAACTACTAGCTTTCCTACATGATTTGGTTATAGGCCTATGTATTATAGTAATAAAATTGAGAATCTTCTTAAAGACTGGACCAAAACTCCATTAATGAATTTAATAAAATGCTGATCCAGTATGTTTCTAATTTTATATACATCAACAGTAACCTTGTTAACTGATCCAACCATCAGGGCTGGTTTGGGCCCACAGAACAAAGTGAAAACAATTCTACAAATTCCGCCAGATGAATGAAACAAGAAATGCCAGTATAACCAACAATGGAAAGAATAATCCCATGCATTCACAAATATGACTCTGCACATCCCAGCTCTATGGGACTCAGCATTTCCAATATTTTACTATTACTAAACAGAAGTCCTCATTATCTTCTGGTTACACTATTAGCAAAGTTTTCATTCAAACCTTAAAGCAAATGTTGTGAAACGTCTGTTAATTATTAACACTACAGCCAAATGAGCAAGTCTACTGAATATTTGAGTGTCCCTGCTAATGATTAACCATCTATTAACATCAAGCAACACAATGCTATGTCATACTTCCCACTGATGACCAGCAATGCAATGTAAAGTCACCCAAAATGATTTCAGTTTTAAACACATTATGCAGTCTAAGTTATTTCTTGTAGATCTGATGATGAGTTGAGAAACATTTTGTCTTTGCGAGATTAGTAAACAATTTCAGGACTGCTCGACCCGGGAACAGTTTCTTCGTCTTCTTGCAACTATCTTATGCAGTGCTTGTATAGCAGCTAAAACTAGTGCTGGGAACAGAGTGATGAGTTTGCTCTTTAACGACTGGACTCACGGTCGAGAATTAGGAGGGAGTGTGGAGGATTTCGCCGCTAATGCGTGCCTCTGCTGGGGACCATAAGAAGAATACTGCTTAGCACCTCTTGCTGTGCTGCAATTCCAAAAAATATATATATATAATAATAAAAGAAGCATCATTAATTTGTCTGTAATTTGAAACAAAATACTTTTATAGTACTCCAAGATGAATGTTAACAAAAATATATTTAGTAATTTGTTTGCAATTTTAGTTTGCTTGTCATTTAAAAGAAAAACATTTAACTTCACATTGTAAATCTTATCATTTATGCATTTTTTTCTTTTCTTTTTAATGACACAACTAGAGAATAATGATTTATTAAACATCTATTGAATGTTAAACATTTGGTAATTGTGACATGCAGTCTTCAAGGGAAACTCACTTCCATACATTTTCCCATTACCAGCAAGGATGTTTTATATGCACTTTGCCACAAACAGGAAAACACATACAATGTCCTTTGATATACTAGTCATAAGGCACTGATTGAGATGGGAATAAACCCAATCAGAGAATGATCCCACCAAAGGGTTCTATCCCATGTCCAAAAGACCTCAGACAAACCCTAGACTGAGCTTGAACCCAACCCATCATCCATGAGGTGGTCAAACACATGGTTAAATGTGACTACCAATACAGGTTACCAATCTTTTTATTTTATTATTAGCAAGCAAACAATTTTTTATATGCATTTTCCAACAGTTCACACCATAACATTTTACATACCGTCATAAAGCACTATATAAAACATGGTACCGGGAAGAAAAAAAAACTTCATTGATTCATTTATATATTTTCCAAGACAGGATAGCACAAAACACTGCCTATGGTTTTAAACATATTTTATTAGTTAAATAAGCATTCAGGGATTGGTAAACTGGCCTTTGCTATGCTGGTTATGGATCAGTGGCCGAAACATAAAATAGTTTAATGGGTCCGAGAAAGAGGACTCATCCTGCAATGCACAGCAGAATGTTTGGGGTTTATATCTGTAAATGTAATGCCAGTCCTCACCTGAGATTTCCTGAACTAACTATTCCAGTAGAAACAACTTTTTTACCAAGATGCGTGACCCACTTCCTTTGTTTTTCTGAAGATTCTGCTAACAACAACATCTCTTTGGCTTGGATACTTGAATCGTAGTTCACTACAAAATACAAAACAATCGGTGAATCCTTTGTAACATTTGAGAAAAATCTATAATTTGAAGAAAGTTTCTTTTTGTTTAATGATACCGCTAGACCACATGGATTTATAATCTTTTGAATGTCAAAGATTTTTTAACTGTGACATGTAGTCATTAAAGGAAACTTGCTACATTCTTCCACTATCAGCAAGGGATTTTTTCTATGCATCTTACAAAAATGTCCTTTGATATATATCAGTCATGGGTTTCTGGTTGGGAGGGGAAAAACCCAATCAAATGCTCTTTCAACTAAGCAGATCCTGTCATTCGATATAGCTAATACTGTAACATGGTACTAAACAGGCAAAGGTTGTGATTGTACTGGTTACAACAATTATGTAACTTGTTGTATTATATGGTGATTATAGACAGTTTAAATAATTAACAAACCTTTGCAGTAAGCAATGAATTCTTCATTTTTGTCATAATGATCTTTATGGACTTTGACATGGCAATCTGAAAATAAAAAATGATTATAAATAAAAAATAGTTAAAATATATATATATATATATAAATACTTATAAAAGTAATTCAGATAATGAAAAAGTCTAAAAGTAGTCCTATGTAAATTTGAATAAGAAAAAAACTAAATATAATAGGGACAGAATTGTGTGAATGGCACTAACATCAGTGGCATTCATTCTTTTTTCTTCTTTTTATGTATGTACTTCTTCTATTAGAAGAACATCTATAAGCATTCAAACTGTTTGCAACTTCAGTCAGTCTGGATAAGCAAAATTATTTTTTTGACAGAAATCCAACCGTGACAGAGGAATTGGAGGGATTAAAACAAACAATGTAGCAATTGGACTGAAACTGTGGTCAGGAGATCAAGATGAAGACAGAGTGAGAAAAAGAAGTCGAAAGGATTTAGTTTAATGACACCCCAGCACATTGTTTATTCAGCAGCTATTAGGTGTCAAAAACAATATTTGCCACTAATGGTCTTCAGATGAAACCCACTACCACCACATTGGCTACTCTTTCCGATAAGCAGCAAGGAATCTTTTACATGCATGTTCCCAAACAAGGAAAGCCTATATCAAAGCCTTTGTTACATTTGTGGGACATAGCCTTGAAAAAACCAAATATGTCTACTGAAGGGAATTGATCCAATGACCTATCATACCAAAGGCAGGCACTCTGCCTCTTAAACTACATCCTGTTTGCCGAGAGAAAAGCATGCATACTTACGTTTGCACTCTAAGGCAGGAGGAGGATGCAGCATATGCCACAATGTTTTGTTACAGGAATCACATGTTGCTGGAGTACGGAAGTGCAGGGGGATGAAATCGTGACCTTTATACATGACCACGCCTGCTCGATCCTGAAAGCAGATTATTTAGGAAACATTTTATGGGAAGAGGTCATTTTTTGGTGTGGAAAATGTGAACCTTCCTAAGGAAAAGTTTAACTATGAAAGAAGCGGACCTATAATACTCCACCACCCTGAATGTATGCTTGTGTTTTTTAACACATTACCACAAGTAACAATTCTACTGCTGATAAAACTTTGAAGTATGGACTGATTAAAAGTAATGTTTATGATCCATACTAAATTTTTATAAGTACTAGGACTTGATATTCACACAAACAATATATTTAATGGTCTATTAAAGTAACTAGCCACCCACCCACTGCCAACACCCCCCGGTTCTGTTTTCTATTTGCAATAAGCTTTATTTATAGTCACTTCTCCAACATAGCAGCAATATAACAGCCTTTGACCCATGTCTACAAACACAAGATTGATTCCAATTAGCAACAAGGGGTCTTTTATATACATCTTCATACAAATATGATGGCATATAATACAACCTTTGTTACCACCTTATGGACTAATGGCTGGATCAGGAAATCAGATGACTGTGGGTGAATGAATTGATTGTGCAATTTTCAGAGGCCAACCTCTCCAATTTCTGGAAAATGCTTTACTATTGAACTAATTACATCCCCCTACATACTTTGGTTCATGCTGTCATCACACATTATATATACAAACAAGTAGCATATTTTTTATATTTCTATATATACTTATTTTTTTAAAATCACCATTAGAGCTACTGGATGTCAAACATTTTATGATTTTGACACATAGTGTGAGCCAGCCTGTGACAGGGTTTGAGCCACTTCAGCTTGAGAGTTTTACATCCTATCACTGAACCACTGAGGTTCAGAAACAACCAGCATGATGTCAGCCATGATAAACAGTGATTACATCAACGACCAGAAAATGTCTCACCTGTATTTGTTCTTGAGGGTGGTCATCAGGTTTTCTATTTTCTCCTTCGGAAGCGTACAGCACCTGAAATATTAAACACAATATTACTAAATGAAAAGAAATGACAAGATTAATTGTTTAATACATCTTGACATTGAAGAAAAAAACGTAAGTGAAAAACTACACCTTCAAAATACAAAGAAAAAATACATTAATTCTTCAAAATGTCAAAAATGTAATTCATAGAGTACAGCTTAGGATTACATACCTGGAATATTCTTGGGATATCTTTTGCATCTGCCCTATATACATCTCCTTGTGTCACTGGTCTAACATGGAATAATTTACTGAAAAACAAAGAAAATACTCAAGATATAATACTCTGGAAAAAGGGTGTTACTTTACAAGCAATGCCACAAGGCTATACGTCACAGAAAAATTATAATTTGGCACAGCTGTAGTCTTCTTTGACATATAGAGAAAAATCATGAAAACGAAGGAAAGAAAACGTTTGTTTAATGACTCTCCAACACAATGGTTAATCAGTGGCCATTAAAAGTCAAACTCATAGTATTTGTGACACATGGTTCACAGAAGAAACCCACAATGGCCAGATAAAAAGAAATAAAAATGTACAATCTCCCAGCACATATCACAGACTTTGTTACTACAGTCGTGGACCACTGGC
Organism: Symmetromphalus regularis; assembly: GCA_032355785.1. Lineage (NCBI taxonomy): Eukaryota > Metazoa > Mollusca > Gastropoda > Neomphalida > Neomphalidae > Symmetromphalus > Symmetromphalus regularis. Next base: position 17,907 of record JAULBS010105851.1, read on the forward strand.
AAAAACAAGAAATAGCCCAATGGGTCCAGTTAAGTAATGTTTCCAACCTGGGATTTTTTATATATATATATTTTTGGGGGGGTCTGCGAAGACAAAGGGAAATCTGACTGAACATACTAAATGCAGATGTTGGGGCCCTCACAGATTTGTAAAATATCCCAAGAATGGAAAAAGGTTGCAAACCACTGCACTAAAGAAGATAAATCCAACAACTTATCGCACTTCAGACAGACACTATGTCTGAACTACATTCCACTCCATATAATGAAAATCAATACTCACTGTGTATCTAATACTATAACCAGCTGTGCATTCTATTTATCAAGAAATAGCTCAGTGGGTCAACTAAAGAGAATCAATCCAATGACCCATTGTATCTCCAAGTCATATTATTTCCAACCACATGAGATGAAAACAAACACTAATCTATATCTAATATTAAAATTGGATGAGCATTCTGTTTATCAAGAAACAGACCAATGTGTTAACTGGAGGGAATCAATCTAAAGACCTTTTGCAACTCGGAAAAACACTATCCCACTGTGACAAAAATAAATATTCACTCTGTACCCAATATTAAAACTAGCTGTACATTCTCTTTATCAAGATATAGCCCAATGGGTCCAATGAAAGGAATCGATCCATTGACCCACTGCACCCCAGAGGATCACTATGTCCCACTGCATGTAATGAAAATAAATATTCACTCTATATCTAATACTAAAATTGACTATGAATTCTGTTTATCAAGAAATAACACAAAGTGTCCAATGAAGGGAATCGATCCAATGACCCATCAAATCTCAGAGGGACATTACATCCCACTGCATGTGATGCAAATAAATACTCACTCTATATCTAATACTAAAACTGGCTGTGCATTCTGTTTATCATTTTCTGAGTTGTAGAACAATATCTTCCGACTGCTCACAACCACATACTGTTTTCTCCAGCCATATTTCTTGATATTCTGTCGGTTTGGGATGGCCAGCCACCCCTCCATGTAGGAATCTAAAATAACAAACTCTTTCATTATGGGTCACTGATAATTATATCAACATTTTGCTGTTCACACATAGTACTATTTTCAGATTAGAAAAATTTGGAAAACATCTTGTGTAGTGATGCAGGGCAGATACTGGAGGTTCAATAATAATTTAAAGATTTTAATAATAAAAATTAAATTATTAGCCACCGACAGCCCTTAGATGCCCCTAAGTGACACCTGCCAAGATTTATTTGTAAACTTATTATGCTCATTCTTTTTTTTGTTTACCTGACATATTTTCTTCTGTCGTATCATCAAGATTACCACTGTTGACCGATGCAGAATCAATGTTGGCATAGTTCAGTTTTTGCCTCAATTGTTCAATTTCTGAATCTTTGGCATCAAGTTCCAACTGCAACTTCTGTCTGGCCTGGCCCTCTTCATACACACTCTGTTGAGATTCAGCAATTTCTCGCTGCATTTTCACAACCATTTTGTTGTACTTTTCTTTCTCCTAATGACAAAATATTCAATTTGGGAGTTAGTCATTTATTAACCTTTAGAGCAAAATACTTAATCAGTACTGTGAAATCATTTACTTTCATGAGGGTCTAATTTGTGTGTAATTTGTGGCTTAAACAATAACAAAATTTAGAATGCAACGAAATAGTGTGGAACATATAAAATGTGATACCATTAAAAAAAGTTATGGAATAAAGGATTTCATTTAATTCCTGTAATTTTAAATTAAATAAAACTGAATCTTTCATATGTACTTTCTCCCATACAGCACATTATTATATCAGTTGTGGACCACTAGCTGTAACAAGAAATAACCTAAGAGGATCGATCTAACAACCCACAGTACCTCAGGTGCTCTACCATTGAGCTACATCCCACTGACAACAGTAAATGAAATGAACTAACCATTGTGAGTTCCTGTTGAAGTTTCCTGCTCTCCTTCTCCTTCCTCTTGAGATCTGCTCCCAGGGACTTGTCTCGCTTCTTGTCATGGCTGCTGAATTCTTTCCGGTTCATGATTTCTGCCAGTTTATTTACAGCCTACAATTTTAAATATTAAACTCAAGAACATCCGTAAAATGGTGAATCAGGTAACAGGAAAGATTTTTATATGTTAATAGTGAAAACACAAATTTCTTCAAGTTGATTTACAAGAAAAAAAACTTAATATTTTTAACAGCCTTTTCAGTAAGTCACATCATGCATATCAATTAAGTTTCAAGCATCTTCCCTCAAATCTTTTAGCTTTTCAAAATGTTTTGAAAAAATCCCTGAGTTTTCACTAATTCATAGGACAAATCCAAAACAATTCAAATTTTCCGGAATTCCCATATTTTTCAGGTTAATAGCCACTCAATTTAAGAATGGCCTTACCGAATAATAGTGAAAGACAAAAAGTGAAAAGAGAAAGAGAAAGAAAAAATGAAAGTGAAATAGAGTGAAAGAAAAAGTATTGAATTATTTTGAACATGAAATAAAACCTGTGTTTTCTTTATTCTCTCGTCCTCCAACTGTTTTTTGATCTTCACTATTTCAGACTGTTGAGAACTACTGAGATCTGAAAATACAATAACAGTCAAATATGGAACTGTCACCCGTTTTCTCAAAAATGGGGGAATTGCAGGCTTGTTTTTGTTTATCATGGTCTTAGTTGCTAGTTTGTTTGCTGTCAATATATTGTATGTTTTATTATCATTGATTTGCATGTATATATAGAATAATAAAAAAGTAACCCCAGTATGTTCCCCAATAGATGATGAAAAAATACATTGTTTTTGTTGATTTATGATGTTTTATAGACAATTTAATGAAATGTACTGCTCAGACAGAGCTTGCACTGGCTTGAATGAGAAGTAGCCCAAATGGGTCCAATGAAGGGGATCCACCAGTAAGATATTAATGAAAACAATGTGACGACTATCTCGAACCTTGAACCTGAAACTCACCTTCAGACAATTTCTTGATCTTATTGTTGAGGTCATCTTTGTCTGTCTGCAGTTTTTCAATATTCGACCCGTAATCTCTCTTTGCATCTTCCAACTGAAAACAAAAGAAAATTTAATCTCCAGTTTATGAATGTCATTATTAAGATACAAAACATAATTGATTTTTGCCAATAAAATTTTTAATTTACAAAATATTGTTTTTCAATGTTGGTTATAAATATCATAACTTTGTTAACTTTTTGTCAGAATAAAAGTGATTGTGCGAAACCAAAGTGATTCTTACCAAACTGATCATTGATTCCTTCTTGGTCATGTCATTCTTGAAGCGAGACATTAGTTCCTTGATTTCTAACTCCAACATCGTCTTCTCTTTCTCCACGTCTGAGAGCTGCTCCTCGGCAATCTGGCGTGCCAGCTGCTCCGAGTCAGCCTTAGCAAGAGCAAGTTGCAGTTGAGCACCAATAGAATCTCTGTCAAAAAACAAAAAATTAAATAAAAAAAATTAAAAAAACCTAAACCACCAACATAATAAATATCTCATAACAAAGACACATTTTATATCAGCAAATATCTGGAGTCCCACAACTATCCATTTTAAGAAAGAATTTTATTTTTATTTTGTTTGACGTCACCACTAGAGCATACTGATTTATTAATCACTGGCTATTGCATGTCAAACATTTGTATTTTGGCACATTGTCTGCATATGTATTTGTCAGCATCTTACAGGTTAAGGAAGAGTTCAATATATTGTCAGGCGTTGAATATTCTCATCGTCTGATACCCACAGTAAGGACAACTTTCATGTCGGACAGGAAACTTAGTTAAGTACATAAAATTAGTGGCAAGTGATACATTGTGTTCTTAATGTCACAGATGTCCACCTAATTTGGGGTTGAAGTGTTGATAAAAGCTGTAAATAAAAAGCACATACTTTTCCTGGTTAACATTATATATGTCGTTTGCGAGATCCTGGAGTTGCTGCTTCTTCTCGGCAACCTCTTCTTTCAGTTCCTTCACTTGAGTCTTGTAAAGAGACTGAAAATAAACATGGCTTGTGTAAACTTAACAGTAAAAACTTCTATTTTTAAAATTACTGGTCTAAAATAACTTATGCACATACAATTTTAACTAGAACCCATCAGGAATTAAGATTTATGTCAAATGACTTCATTTTTAGAATTAGACAAAATTAAGTCCGAGTTATTTTTAATGCCACTGTTTTGGGGTTTTCTGGTATTTTCACAAAACAAGGGTTTATTTTATTAATGTCTAAAACGTGGAAACAGACACTTTTAACTAAAAATTACTTTGTTTTACTTTTATTTACAATCAAATACATAAAAAAGGAAAAGACAACTGCAAATAACAATCTCCTTATTTTTCCTAAGTTTAATATAAAATTTACTGATTATCACTAAACTTCACCCGATTTTACTTTATATTTTATTAATATACCAGTTTCAGTCGCAGTTCAACATTATTTAATACATCTTATTCAGTGGCAATCAAAGAATTTGAAGGGGGGGTAACTAGTTATAAGAAATTTAATAAACAAAGTGAGAGGTTGAACGTTAAGATTTAATTATAACAGAATTTTGTTTGTTTGTTTAACGACCCCCCCCCCAGCACAAAAATAAACATCGGCTATTGGGGGTCATAATTATAATAGAAAGCCATTGGTTGTTAAATAGGTTATGTACACCTATGTTATTCAAGTTGTAAAAAAATCTTACAGAGAAATACGTCTCGGCTTCCAACTGTTCTGTGATTTCCTTCAGTTGCAGGTCATGGATAGATGCTTCACTGAAAACAGAGCAATATGTTCAGTATAAAACATGAAACAAGAGTTAAGCCAAACAAAACATAATACATTAGCATCCTCAATGTCTATAAGAATTTCTGTTGTATTTTTTATTTTATAAAAGTATTGGTCAAATTTCACAATTGCTCTAGGAATTTGCTGTCATGTCCCGAAAAAAAAACAAGGCAATAATTGGCGTGCTCCTTAAACAACAAATTGTGTTAAGTTTTAAAAAAAATGTTTCTACCACAACTATTCCTCACAATGTATACTTGTCAGTAGATGGAACAGAGTCCTTTTGCTCTTTAAATTCCAGCTATCACTAAATGTGCTCATCATAAGTAAAACAAAATAAATAATAATAACTCTTGCACCAAAGCTTTTTCAAAAACACTATCTAAATTTTGTTGTTTTTATCTTGGCTTTAATGTTTAGAAAAGAAAAAAATAATTTGTTTAACTTGTGAGAAAATGAGCAAAGTCTATGCTATTACATTAAACAACAACAAAATAACAATAGCTGTACCTCGAAATAATCAGTAATATGGAATATACAAACAATGGTGGCCACTATGGAAGATGGGCCAATAAAAATGTCTAGATGATTTGGTATGAAAAATATACTATTTTATATTTGTGTCTACAAACTTTAGGATAGTCAGGAGTTGAAATAATGTCTACAGGATTCAGGGCCAAATGATTAAAACTGTCCTCCATTGATGAGTTAAGTCTGGAGCCATATATGATTATTACTATTCTTTCTAGGCACCAGCTCTAGAACGTGGTTATATAGCAATCAGGCTATTGTTTATTGCAACCCATGACAGTTAAATTGTTACGGTTTACTTGGCAACTAATGATTGAGGATGGGAATACACTTACTCTGCTCTCTTTTTAAGTTCATCTTCAATATTTCTCTTTTCAGATTTGATGTCTTTTATTTCTTTGACTAGCTGTTTTTCCTTTGACTTCAACTTTATTAATTCCTGGTTTTGTGTTTTGAAGTCGCCTTGCATCAAGTTCCGTCTTTGGACCTCCTGTTCCACTTGTAAACCAAGATTCTTTGACTGTAACAAAAAGAAGTCAATGACAATATTAGAAAAACATAAATAATGTTTACAATGCTTTAAAATTTAATTATTTTATAAGTTTCTTCAATGTTTTCATACCAAAAACATACTTATTTAAAACACAACTCAAATTGGAAATGTGTAATAAGTATATACTATATTATTAATTATTTACTGGTAAATTATTTGCTTTGGAAAACTATGACACAATGATGGCCAAATGCTAAAAAATGTCATATATGATTTCTTCTCACCTTTTCATTTTCTTGTCTGACCTCTTCTGCTAATTGTGCATTCCGCTGCTGAAGTTGAGTCAGGTCAAAAGTCATCTCACTATTTCTTTTCTCCATATCAAGTATTCGTGTATCTGCCTTCTGACGTAAACTTCGTTCCTGCTCAAGTTTCAACTGCATATCTTGGAAACAAAATAAACATTTATTACCACAAATATGTTTTCAACAATATATATCCGGACAATACCTAAGATACCCAAAGCAGATGTTTTATATTTTAAAAGCTGACATCCAACAGTGAACATTTCATAATTTATAAGCTAAATGATGTTTTCCAATAATTTTGCACTTTGAGTTAGGGAGGATGCACACATAATACATCATTCTGAGGGCCTGCATTGTATATTAATAAAAAATACCTTTCATCTGCTCCATATTAGCCTCTTCTGTTGACATAAGAATGTGCTTCTTGTCTGCATTGTACCGAGCAACAGTATCTTTATGATTTTGGATTTCTGCTTCCAGCCGACGTTTGAAGTTATCACGTTCCAATTCCAAACTACCCCGACTCTGAAAAACAAAACACATTTTCATTTAAAAAGATAAAATCAAGTAAAGAGCTGGTTTCTTGTACTGTAAAAGAAAAAAAAAAGAAAAAGAACAAACATTTTGTATTAACAGAATGTTATTGAGAAATTACTTAATTTTGTGTTTGTTCACACCTGAAGTATTTTCACAAACCTCACTAAGTTCACATGATGTCAAGTGGAAAAAATAATATTTTACAATGTATGAATAAGCATATGACAAAACCCAGAATTTTTTTTATATAACAGTCTTGTGCAGGGGCTTTTACAAAAATGTACCAATAAATAACCATAAATCAAACATGCAATTTATGATGTTATCTTCATTTATCCAAACTGCTGAAATTTTGTAAAAACATTCTTCAATTATCAATATCTTGAAGGAGATTGGTGGTGGCAGACGTGGGGTGGGGTGTTCAAGGAAGCATGGAACTTTAACTTAATAATTAAAATGTTAGTTGAAATTCCATTCAAAATCAGTATAATAGGTGTTTCTAATGTGGCTCCATCATACATCTAATATAAAGTTCTGGAAATATTATCTATACTATTTTCTTACCTTTTCTAAATGTGCAATATTATGTTGGTGTTTAAGAATTTCTTGAGACAAAGATTCTTCTTTCCGTAAAAGTTTTTCTCTTTCCGCATGTAACGCTCGTATCGTTTCTGAAAGTAGGGCAAATTTGTATAACATGTATATTTATTTACAAAGTAACTCAAATACTACTAGCAAAAAAGTTATGTTTTTCTAACAACACATCATGTTTTTATAATAACGTAACAGCATCAAACAATAAACAACCAATTAAAATGGCCAGATAAGATAGTGTCCATATTTATATTATTAAATCTTTAAAGATGTCTTAAAAATCAGATTTATATTTTGTTCATTATAATGAAAGGTCTATATACGCCATATCTTCTATTTATTTATAACAGCAATAACTATTGTAAAGACTGTAGCATTAATACAAAAGGAATATACACATCTCGGCTTTTACTGGGGATATTCAAACCATGACTCCTACTTTGAGACTTTACCAACTGAGCAAATACGGAAAACCAAACCAGCTACTGCAGGTAGCAGCACCTTATTCTAACACTAGCACACTGCCCTACTCAGACATCATACCATTAAGTTCTGCAGTGTGTTCCGACTCCTGGTTCCGACTATTGCGCTCCTGATCAAATGCATTCTGTAGACTCTGCAAGTTTCTTTCCACGTCCTGCTCGGAGCTGAGTGTCTTATTGTACTTCTCCTCCAGCTCGGCGTATTTCTGTTCCATGACGGCAAGTCTCTGCTGGTTTTCTGTGTACTGTCGCTTGTACTTGTTACAAGATTCGGCTTCTCTGCGTAAATTGTCTGTCAGCTCATTTATCTAAAATATATTATTTATGTCAGAAATCTTTGATTTGGCAACAAAATATTACAGTTCATACAGGGTTAAGTAATAAAGTAAGAAATGTATTTTGGGGGTCATTCTAACTCAAACAAAAGGACAAAAATAACCATGATAAACCAAATAATGGTTTCAATGAAGTAAAATACTGTTTCTGAATTTCTTGGACATTTTGACTATTTCCAATTTATTTCATGGGCTATACTAAAAATGGAACAAAACGAATGAAAAGCAGTGTAAATTTGTAACATGTGAGTACGATTTTGTTAAAATATAACTAACTTATAGGAAAAATATAATTAACTTACAGGAAGAACTACATTATCATGTTTTAAACAGCCCAATAATTAAAATCAATGAGCTAATGTTTTTTGTGGTGATTTTTTAAATGAACAAAATACCAAATTACCAATCATACAAATGCATAGCTTACAGATTTTTCCAGTGATTGCACTCTCTCGTTATTATGTAAAGTGTTGTTTGAGATCTGCAGTCTAGCATTGATTTCTGTTTCAAGTTGTTTCTCTCGGTCACGAACCATATTCTCTGCTTTTCTCTTATGCTCCATTTCAAGTTCTAATCTTCTGTTAGCCTGCAAGAAAAACATCACAAACTGCATGTATTAAAGCTGACTTTATTTTTCACACGGTATAAATATGAACAAAAACACTTCTGACTACAAAATTAATTTTTTGTCCAATGTATTGGCAGGTTCAGTTGCTTAAAATCAATAAAGATGGCACATACAGTTAGGTGTTGGGTGATATCTTCATTAATCACCTCACAATATTTAACAAAAGCATTCGAGAAAATTAATTTATTAATCATTGGCTTTTGGATATAAAGTATTTAGTCATTCTGACATAGTCATAAGAAAAAAACAGCTACATTTTTCTTATTAGCTGCAAAGGATCTTTTATATTCACTTTTCCATACAGATGAAAACACATACCATGTTCTTTTATATACCAGTTGTTGTGTACTTGCAATGATTCAAATAAACCCAATTAGAGAATGAGTCCACCAAGGGACTGCTGATTGAGTTAGATCCTGTTAGATCTCTTGTGTACAAAATGAGAATTAATTAAACTCCCTACTGTGTGACTATTATCACTGGGAGTAAAAAGATCAATTTCTATCAATATCTTTTATTCTTTAAAATGACTGTAATGTTATGGCACAGTTGTTGATTCCACAATACTAAAAAATAATTTAAGTTGGAAATAAATATTGGATGTTTGGTAAAAAAATAGTTCAGAATGAGGTTTAACGTAATTAGTGGGAATCATAAATCTGTCAAGCTAATTCTTACAGGATACAGTGTGGTAAGATAGGACATGCCATATATTTCTGTAATGGTTGATAATCCAATTGAAAGACAAGTAATTACCTCTTTGAGATCATGTTTCATCAAAGCAGTATTTCTTTCAAACTGCTGGCATTCTTTCTTCAATGTTTGCTCCTCAGCAGAAAGTCTCTCCATATCTTGCATTGCTTTGCTAAACAAAAATGTTAAGATACATATCTGTACATAAAAGGCAAATTCAAAACCATGGATATGGTGAAGTTTACAAATTTATTATTTCAAAACTGAAACATTCTAATACTGTTATCTGGTTCTCTTATCAAGCCTATACACCTAATCAACATAACATAAATGGAAGAAGCAAATGAAAAGAATTGTTTAACACTTCAGCATACTGGTTAATCAGTGACAAATCCACCATTATTTGTGAAATGTTTGATATGGTTCACAGAAAACAACTGTTATTCTTTTTGATTAGCAATAAGGGATCTTTTGTATGTGGTTTCCCACTGACAGGATAGCATATACCATGGCCTTTGATATACCAGTTGTTGGGCACTGGCTGGAATAGAAAACAATCCAATCAGAGAATGAGTCCACCAATGCAGTTTGATCCAGTGATGAAAGCTCCTCAGGCAAATACTATACTGACTTAGCTAGACCCCACACTCAAGACAAAATGACGTTTGCTCAATGCTTTGGTGTTACACACAGACACGAGCAGACGTAATGTCACTGTATTCATTGGTAGACAAACATTAACAATGATACCTAGTGAATTAATAGCTGTAACAGAAAGTTTAATGACAAACATAGCATGTTTGAAACACATGGTATCTGCAACAGATGGTCAACAGAAGAAACCTGCTGCACAATGGATGGAATGAGAAATAACCTAATACAGCCATCAATAGGGATCTTGATGACCCTTTATCTTGATACATGTGCTTTAAAAACATTAATTGTCATCTTCTTCATATGATTTTTATGCAACCAGACTGGTGTAGGAAACGTTTTCTAAATTAAAAAAAACAAAAACATTAAATAGTAAGTGAAAAAGAAAGAAAATATGGAAAATTGAACAGTTTCAACCATGACCCAAATTTGGTTGACCTAGATTAATAAATGTTTTATTTTTTAAATAGCTTAATATACAAAGATTTAACTTTGGCCTAAAAGCAAAGTTGATATTGTTGCCAATACTTCCATCAGAAAAGTATGAACTTAGTCTCACTTTACACCGAAGTGAGTCAAAAAGTAATAGCTCACAATATGAAAAGTTTTAGCAGTACAAGTTTAGCAAGTTGCAAGAAAATAAACATACACAAATTTCCTCTCTACTTCTTCTTTAGATGACTTGGATTGTCGAAGCTGATCTTCCAGCTGCTGAAGTCTTGCATCACCATCTCCACCAGGTCCAACAATACCCTGTCATTATAAATATAGGTAACTCAGTTTGCCATTAAAATAAAATATCATTAATGTCAATGTTTAAAATTGTTTGTTTAAAATCAAACAAAGAAAGACATCCCGCACATTGGTTAATCAGCAGCTATTAGGCAATTTGTACCACACTTTGATATTGTTACTCAGGGTATATTTCTAAAGACATTTTCACTATTCCTAATTTCTCTACACCCATTACAAATGTACAATAAATAATTTATCCATAAAAAATCTGCTCTTAAGAACCAACTTTTTATTAAATGAGATTAAAAATATTTCATGATTCGTTTTGCAAAAAAACATGAATACAGTAAATTTAGTTATGATACTGAATATAATGAGTTATAATACAGCAAAAGGCAGTGTTTGAGATTAACATTTTTGGGCAGTATCGAATTTGGATACTAGCATTTCAAAATCTGGTATCTCATTTGAGAAGTTAGTATCCCACTTTTGGATGCCACTACCTGACATTCAGATATATTAAAACTCTTAAATGTTACACTAACAGCAATACATACGGCCGACTCAATCATTAACTGGATTATGCTGAGTTTGTAACCATTAAAATAGACAGTGGATTAATATGTTTTATTACTTCAGTGGACACTCATAACTGGGAATTATTTTTCATAATGTCACAGTGAGCATTATTATGAGCATTATTATACATTGGTTTAACAAGGCATTTCATTAAGCTTGACTGTACTAAATATGTAAACTGTTGTGCAATTATAATCCGGATGTAATTGTAAATATTATTTTTGAAAGACATGACAAACGATAAATTGGTTGCTGGAATTGGTGGCAAAAAACTGTTACGGCATAGCATTAGACTGGGTTCGCGCTACTTAACTTCCCCGGAAAATTACGATTTTTCAATGAAAAGTAAACAAACTTCGGGATTAAAACAAAACAAAAAGGAAAACGAAATGGATGATTTTTTTTTTTAGAAAGGCAACAACAATATTTTATAGTATCCCGGTGGGATACTGGGTTCTTGAAGTATGGTATCCCAAACACTAATGACCAACCTAATTAGCATAATTTTCAAGAATTTTTTTATGCTCTCTCTTGATTTCACTTATCATTGCCACTTAAGGGATTCAAATGTATAAACTAACCATATTTGCCATGCTGCAATATTGTTCACCACTTTTCAGTTGAATATAAGAGCCATGTTGGATTCAAAATGGCCACCATTACCATAGAACCCCAATAATCGGAGATATATTAGGTTGTGGGATCATACTCGTAATATACCAAAACGAAGCTGGGGAATTGCATTTTCTACCAGAAAAAATCATGTGGCTAGCACCTTCAGTTATGAGAGCTTACAAATGACTAAAAAATTTAACGCGAAATAAAGAAAATCGTCATATTTTACACTATCCCTAGGTACTTCAAGGGGCAATAACTCTGAAGATATTCATAGTATAAAGTTAAAATTTTGCAAATCTTCATTAAATATATTATAGTTAATATTAGGTACCACCAAGCAAATTTTTTTTATGAAAATAAATGAACAAATACACAGCCATTTGATACACTGGTAACACAAACAACCATGCAAAATTTCAAGGCTCTATCTTATTTACTTTTTGAGATATACTACTTCAAACGTTGATGCGAACGGAGCATTTTTTGTCGAAAATGACCATTTTGAATAAATTGCAAAGTTTGGAATTTTGTATCTTTGTAACTAGAGAAGAGAGAAAGCTGAAATTAAGAAACAACAGTACTGGTACAATTCAAAAACCAAGTGAAAGATTGGAGCTGTATCATTTACCAATTTGTAATAATGGGCAACTGAAGTAGGGCCAAAATGAAAAAATCTGAAGTGTCATTTTTTTGGCCAAAAAAGTACGAAAATTCAGTAAAATTTTAACTATCAAACATATAGCCTTGAAATTTTATGAGCTTGTCAAAACTAAACAAATCTATATACCTATTAAATTGCAGGTGAATCTATTAATTCCTTCAAGTTTGTTGACATTTAAAATTTTAATAAAAATAGTAAAAATGGTTATGTATTGCAGTCCCCCATAGGTAAGCAAAATTTATATATGAAAACAAATGAACAAATACACCGTCCATTGATAGACATTGGTAACACAAATAATCAAGCAAAATTTTAATGCTCAATCTTAATTACTTTTTGAGCTACACCACTTCAAAAGTTGATGCACCATGAGCATTTTTT
>JAULBS010105852.1:0-15568 GCA_032355785.1 Symmetromphalus regularis
ACTTGAGTTAAGGCGCTTACCAGACATGAAGGCGCTTACTTGATGAGGTAAGGGAGCACGGGCCGTGCTGCCTTATCGCTCTGGGGAAACCTCTGCCTTGTATGTGCCCATGTCTTTCTGTCAAGTGGTAAGCAAATAAGTGAACAATTTTCAAGCATTCCATGTTTCAAGATATTATTGTCATGCATACACACAAGCCTATAACCATGGGGCAAATAGGATGTGATCGCATACAATCTCCCACCCAGACAGTGATGATTGAGGAGAAACAATATTTTAAGTCCTATATGCCAAAAAATCGTTCACGGCAATACATCATAAAACGTTAAAAAAAAAAGTTCTCCAAAACATTCCTGTGCCTTGTTTCATACCATATTTATAATTTGTAGAACTTTACATTAGCCAGATGACTAACCACTTCACCCTTACCCAATCCTGGGAACATTTTGTTTTAAAAATTTTGATGAGTGATGGTTGCTAATCAAAGTAAATTGGTCAGCAGTTGATGTCTCCATAGATTAATATTAGAATTTTGTAGCAGTCTCTTAAAATTTAATTAGCATAGAAATTCATGAAGCAGTACTGAGCTAAATGTTATATAACTCGCCCTCCCCTCCCCACCCACACCCATTTCAAATTGCTCTCTAGAGCTTGGCATGTAATTAATATACTAATGATAAGAACATACTTTATCGTATGACTTGCTGGAATATCAGTAAATGGATGATAAGTGTTTTAATATGCTTACATTATATTATTAAAACCTAGTTAAAACTTGCTCATAATGGACAGAAATGTGTTCTTCATAGATACACTACCAAAATCCAAGAAACAAAAACAGAATTTAAATATTCTGATGTAAAGTGGCTTATATATTTTATATGCATATCAACATGCCAAGTCTTTAAAATGATCTTCAACACACTGGTATTAAAAAGTATTGGATGGTGAACTCTTTGAGTTGATCTTAGTACAAATGTTTCTTCCCCCTTTACATACTATAGTGACCAGTTCCTTATCAAAGGATCTTCAAAGTTTTGATTTAATTTCTTCCCCAAGTTATTTTTATGGCTGGACTTTATTGCCAGGTTGTTGAACGGCCACTGATTAATGTTTCTAAATGCTTGGGTAATTTGTCAGTTGACCTTTGAAATGTTGCATTTTTGTGGAGGCCAGTGCAGCCGGCTGGGTTGTTAAAAGTTTGGCTTATATATGTACATACTGAGTGGAACAGTGACTGGAAACTGGATACAGTGTATTAATTACTGAGGGCACCGGTACATGGGGTACATGGCACATTAATTCTGTATTGGATGTAAACTCTTGAACACCTTGTGACCTGGTGTTGATGGCAGCTGTAGGGGACAGCTCTTAGTGACTTTGTCTTTCTTTGAGAACTTGTTGTGATGGAGTTAATGGATGTAAACATGGAATGTTTGTGTTTTATCATTTTATAGTGTGATGTTCTAAAACATTGTGGATTATGGTTTTTCTGCATACATGTTTTGTTTAATAGTGCTGGAGCATTAATTTTGAAAGGGTTTATTCAGTGGATATAGTCATTGGAAATGTTCTTTTACTGATTGTGAATGACAGATAATAATATATTCTTGGAGCATGATTTTAAAGGATTTACTCACGGATATAAACACAGTGGAGTTTTCTCTGTTTTCATTTATGTAATATCTTGCAGCAGTGTACAGTGGAATTCTTTGTGTTTTAGTTTATTAACATATTGAGAAAGGATTTTTGGGTTGTTTTTTTTTTTTTTTTTTTTTAAATACCACAAGAGTAAATTATCAATCATTGGCTATCGAATGTCAACATTTGGTAATTTTGACACATAGTCAAGTGAGAACCAGCCTCCGACAGGTTTTGAACCACTGTCTTCAGCTTAAGAGACCAATGTCTTGCCATTGGACCAATGAGGCTTTTTCAAGGAGGAGCATTATTAATAATTTCTAAATTTTTGTGGACTCTTTATTAACTGTCAAAGTGGGACACACAAAATGGACTGGTTTGGACACCATGATGGATTTTACTATGTTTCTCTAGATTGGTAGGCCAATTATGCACACAAAAATAAATTGGTCTTGATGTAGTTTAGACATAAAATATGTACCAGTTTGGACTGTTTTGAACAGATAATATGGTTGTTTAAAAGGAATTGTTTTCATAAAAAGAAGTTACTTAATGATAGACTTGAACAAAAGGAATGTACATGGATAATATTAACGTGAACTGCACAGTGCTTTGACATCACATGATGTGTATAAATGTGTGATGGTGGTAAAGGCCTGGCATATTGAGGATGAGATGGTAATGTTAGGGGATGTATTGGGATTAACATGTCACAATGACAAACCAGTGCATTGAAGTCGAGTTGGTCAAGACAATACAGTGGACAACGATTGATCATCGTGCTCTAGGTATGTTACATGTACATGTGTTTATGTCCTTAAGCATTTGTCATCAATTTGATGCCTAGTAATATGTGTAAGCTAGTTCTTCATCATTGGCCATTCATTTGACATCGTTACATGCAATCAGGGTTTCTGCTTGACCATATTATGATGGTATGCAGAACTGACATTGGTGGAGAATGGAATGGCATGGTTTTGTGAGGAACTGTAGTTTGGAGACCCTTAAATGTTATGGGAAGAAAAGTTTAACTATAAATGATGAATGTTTTAATCTTGACTATATGCTGGACTACCATAAGATTTTAATGAGAATGACAGCTTTACCCATTTTCCTCTCTGGCAGAATCTTAAACAGTGTTTGTACAGTTGCAGGGTACAACAGTCATAGTAGCCGGTGATCTTGGCATGCATAATATATATATATATCAAAAACAAAAGGTAGGTGGTGGCAAAAGCTGTTATAGGTGATAATTTACATCTGGTGACCGGGTACTTTTGAGAGCACTGGTGTGTGTAAACTATTTAGCTACTGCTCAAGCATTTACCATCATTGACACCAATCAAGGCAAATGTAAATTATGTAACTTACTGTTATCATGTTTAATGGAAGATGGAGAGGTTTTCAGATTTTACAGCAAAGTCTGTAACGTCTTTAGTTACATGTGTTTACAATCAACAGAGAATAACATCAGGGTTCTGCACACAGTGGTCAAATGCCTGACCAGTACTTTCAATGTTTAGACCAGCTGCTGCTGATTATATTGTCATGAATTTAACAAAATCCTATTAAAACCACTCATTGTTGCCAAGTTTTATTTATTTGTTTGGGGATAGTAGGAGGAGGGCTTTTTCTCTTTTTTGTTTTTTGTCCTTTGTGAGTGGTTGTTTTATTTTTATTTTTTCTCTCTTCTCGTACTTTCCAGGCAGATCCCTATAACATGATATGCATTTGTTTCCTTTGTATCAGTTTGAACATATTTCAGCTTGACCAAACATTTTCAAGTTTTAGTTTTTTTCAATAAATGCTTATCCCAGTAATGAAGTAATTTCTCTGAAGACATGGTTCCTAGTAGACATTTAAGGACCATACTCCTATATCCTGACCACCAATAGCTGACATTTATTTTTCTGCTGTGGGTTTGTTTAACAAATAAAGAATCAACCTACATTCAGTGTGTGTCCCAGCCTCCATGGGCAGTTCTAGCAATTGTGAATAGGGGGGCAGAACTTTGGAGGGACTTGTAATTGCTGTGTTGGCCTGTACTTGCACTTTGGATTTTACATGAAAAAATTTCATTGCCCGAAAATTAGGTGTGTGTGTGCCGGGTGCGCCACCCCCCCTCCCCATGGAACAGTGCCTGGACTCAAATTATGAATCGTCTTTAATATACATGTAGCTGTTTTGTAATGTTGTCTGTACAAATGACCTACACATTTGCTTATTCCAAGTGAATTAAAGTATTGTCTAAATGACCCTATTGTTCATAGAGTGATAAGACTCTTTGACATTTGCCATGCTGCACTGTTTAAACTTGTTATTATGTTAACAAGTGATTGTAAATCTTGTATGTATGCAGTGTTGTTTAATTTGTGTACAGGTTTAGCAAAAATTTTATGATGGAGGGGGCATTTTATATTAGGGGCCAACTGCACCGAAAGCTCTAGTAGGATTACAAGACTGGCAAACATAATAGGTGGAGAGGAAACAAGTGATTGGGAGGGCATTACCTTCAACACCCACCTTATAGCTATGCCAGCTTGTACTGTTATCTCTCTTGTTTAATGACAATTAGCTCATATTACATACGCTCTTACATAAACATGCTGTGTGTTAAACAACACACTGTAGATTTAAATGTAAGTGATTTCAATGTGGTGAATTTGTACTTTTTTATCCAGTTCAACCAGATTAGTTAGCAGAATTTATTTCAATGATAGGATTAATGTCTATTTGAGGTGAAACAGATCATAATATTTCAGATCAGCTCCTTGGAGTCTGTATATGGGAAAGGATGATGCATCCCACCAATTTCAAAATCAACATTTTTAAAAAAACCTGTCTTTTTAAGTTTACTTTCTTCAGACAAATATAAAATGGGTTTATAGGAAGGTCAATTAAAAAATGCCCCCACACGAGCATTCTCAAAAAAATTATGTGTCTAGTTTGAACCCATTCATACTGTTTGTCTCTTTTCTTCATAAAACATTGCTAGACAATAGCCATTTCTTTTCAGTAACAGATTTAACTTTCATTTAAACAAACATTTATGTAGATTTGAAACTCATTTTGATTAAAATATAATTTGTATGTTTTTAATTCACAGAACATCAAGCAGCAATGGTTCAGCTTAGACTTGAATACAAAGAAAACTTAGAAAAACTTGAGGTAATTGTATATTCTTACAACTTGCATATGACCACCTAAAGAAAAGTTCAATTAAATATATTATAATTATTATTACTTTACTATTACTAGTACTATACTACTACCACTATTATTACTACTACTACTATGACTATTACTACTAATACTACCATTATTATTATTATTACTATTATTATTATAATAATTATTATTATTATTTGCCACAACATGAATACATGTATGGCTACATCTAGTCTGTTTATAGTCTGTTTATAGCAGGGAAAAGGTATGCATTTTTATACTAATTATATTCTGTTACACAATTTAATGAGTAGGTTTTGCATATATAAAATTCTTCCCTCCAACTTGATGCAATGATACATAATCATTTGTATTACAATAAATGACAAAGACCTTTCTGCCATGGAAACTGTTACAATATACATTTTCATATCTCTCCATGTATTTTGTATACTGGTTGTGGCTACAGATGGTTTGGATGTCTTGTTTATTGTAATTGTGGATGATATGTGTCACCACATTATTTGTAATTAAATTGTATACTTGCTGTAATTGTGTTACTCGTCTACTCTTACTGGTCTTCATAATGATCAGGAGGTTAGTTTGGCAGAGTTTTTATGAGGTGAGCTCTTTTGTAACTTAATTGTAAGACATTTTATTATTAGACAATGGAAATAAAACAAGTTATTTAATGTTATTTTAACTGTAAAAATGCTGGCACACTAAAAAAAATTGTGCCGGTTTATTAATATTATTAACAAAATATTTTCCTTCTGATAACCGTACATGTATTTATTATGTATTTTATCACATATTTTGCATTTATTGTTATATATATGTCTTGTCATCTTGACTGCCATTATTTCTGTAATATTTTTGTATTCCTCTTATGTCACAGAATAGTGGTCGAGTGAAAAAGAATTCTGTTCTGTTCTGACAATTTTAGAGCCAAAAAATTAAGTTGGTTTAAACAGAATTCTGTATTAGACAAATACAGACTAATGATATTTTTATGTGTCCTTTGATTTTATTTGTTTATATTTATAAACTTATATATGTAGTTGATGTTAAATTAGTGTTCATTTGACATTAATTATGTTTGTCATTATCTTGAAAATAGGTTTTTTATATCATATCTTGAATCTGGCATTTTTGTGAGTACCTAGTACCCAAAATAATTAGTAATGCCATGGTGACAGATGTTCCCCTACAGTTACATACATTGTTCCAACCTGTGGTCCACAACTGATGTAATAAAGGCCTTGTGCTGTCTTGTTTATGGGGAAACGTGTACATAATAAGAAATAAATAGTAAAGTACTTAATCCTAGATGTATGATTTTTACAACCGTACAATTAATGGAAGCTTTGTGCAATGTATTAATATTTGTTCATTCATGGGGTCATCCTTCATGCATGTCACTATATAAATGACAAAAATAGCAAGTTCGGCAGCATCATTGAAACAATACCATTTTTTGTATGGCTATTTTGAAGTTAATAAATATATTTACAATATACATGCAGTGACACAGTGATGAAGTAAAAATGTAAATATTTTATGCAATAATGTATATAAAAGTTTGTGGTTAACATGGAAACAAAAATGACCAAAATTATGAGAATTTGTTGAAAAGACATTTTTTTCATACTATTTTTTTTAATTGTCAAAGTACATGTATATAACTGAATCCAACTGTTTTGTTATTTCCAAAAATTCTTACCTTTCTTTTCTTTTTTTCTTTCTCTATTGTCTCTGTTTTTGTTTTTTTGATGCAAACTAAAGTTATCTGCATATACTGTGAATGAAAAATACAAGACTAGTGCAAGCAACAGACAAATGCAATTGTACAGTAGTTGGAACTATTTTTATTGTTATTATATAGACATAATGTGTTACATTCTCAACTGATTTTCATCTCAATCAATACTGAAATCAAATGCACCTGTTGGCTGTACACTTGCTTAACATGCATGTTAGTGAATATTGAATATTTCCCACCTGCCTACCAGTTGAGTGACGGACTGGTGCAATACGTGTACATGGCAATAGTAAGTCCAACTAATCTATATGTCGCGTGTAACAGCTTGCTTTTATTTCAATTATAAAACAATTTTTATCATATGTTTAACTGAACATCTAGAAATCTAGTGTGAATATGGGGCTCGTTTGTGAGAAACTGCCAGTAAGTGAAAGTTAAATGTGTTAAATTTAGTTTATTAGGTTTATTAGTGTTCCTACTTAGCTTTCTTAATAGTTTATTTTTTATTTGTTTTATTTAATAATTGTTTCATTAATAATCAATACCATGACAATTTTACGTGAAGGACAATGTGTAATGTTTCTATTTTTAGATCATAAATAGATAGAGTACATATTTTCTCTAGGTATATAAGGGTGTAGGGGGCTACCATTAATATTAGGTCTGTTTCATCTTTTAAAGATATTTTTGACATTACTTTCAGTTTTATGGTATATTAAATGCTCTGTTTTGTGCTGTCCTGTCTATAAGAAAGTGCACACGAAAGATCCCTTGCAACTAGTTAAAATGTAACAGGTCTGATGAATTATCAAATGTTTTGGCAACCATTAGCTGATGATTAACATAACAATGTGCTCTTGTTGTGTTGTTCTTACTCTCAGTGGACCCATTTGCAGTTTGGGCTATTTTCCATTCCAGCCAGTGGTCCACAACTGGTTCATCAAAGGCCATGGTATGATGTCCTGTATGTGGAAAAGTGCATATAAAAGACCCCTTGCTGCTTATCAGAAAGTGTAGCCTATGTGGTTGCAGCAGGTTTCCTCTAAAGAAATATGTCAGAATTACCATATGTTTGACATCCAATAAGATAAAAGTCAATGTGCTCTAGAGGCATCAATAAATAAAACAAACATTACTTTTTTTTTTTGGATGAGTGAGATGAAAGCATATGCCCCCAAATCAGTATCCTGTGTCAGCCCAAAATATATAAAAGTCAAGTAAAATTTGTTTTATTTAACGATGCCTCTAGAGCACATTGATTTTTATCTTTTCATCGGCTATTGGACGTCAATCATTTAGTCATGCTGACATATGTATTTACAGGAAACCTGCTGCCACCACATAGGCTACTCTTTCTGGTAAGCAGCAAGGGGTCTTTTACATGCTCCGTCCCACACAGGATAGCACATACCACGACCTTTGATGAACCAGTTGTGCTCAAAATATATGACACCTGTTTATAACAAACAAACAAACAAAAACGTTTTCCTTAGTATTATACACTGTATTTATTTCATCCTCAGAGCTTACGACCTTTAAAACTTGCATCTAACTTTTGCTTTTTCTTTGCTTTTTTAAAAGTCTCTTCTTTGTCTATTGGTGTAATTATAGTTCCCAGTTTTGTCACCACTTTGGGTTCCACCATTTTCTTGAAGGCCAATTGTGGATTCCAATCCTTGCCAATAGGAACGCGTATACTTTGCTCAAACTGTTTCATATTCATGAATGGGAAAGGAAGGTGGCTCACCTAAAAATAGAAGAAAAAAATAAGAAAATAAAATAAGAAAAATTATAATGAATTATCATGTCAAAAAAACACACCCAAAAACTGATTCTTTTCTTTGTTGTATTAAACTTAAAATATTTCCATTTAATTTTGCTTCATTAATCAATACAATATGAAACAACAACATAATTTTTTAAAACAAATTCATGGATATAAGGCACAAAAAAAATTACATCCTTTCATAAACAGATATATTTTTTTCAATTATGATTTCTAAAATTTCTGTCATGTAAAACCATAATTTTTTTTTTTTTACAGAATTAAAGACTACTAATTATTACCAGAATAAATCTTGGTAGACACTGAAGGTGATAACTTTAATTCTAACGCAAGACACAAAAATGAAAACAGTCCTGCATACCTAAGTGACCAATACTTCAATGTAATATTTTGTTATTTATATAATTTGTTATATAACTGCCAAATGAACAACTGTTTTAGTAAATATTTTGTACAAGTGTCATATATCAATAATGCTGATAAATATTAGTCTCAAATTCATTTTTAAAATTAAAAACACCAAGATAATCAGAAACACTGAACATGGCACCAAAATAGTTATTTTAAG
This sequence comes from Symmetromphalus regularis, assembly GCA_032355785.1. Taxonomy (NCBI): domain Eukaryota; kingdom Metazoa; phylum Mollusca; class Gastropoda; order Neomphalida; family Neomphalidae; genus Symmetromphalus; species Symmetromphalus regularis. The sequence continues at coordinate 8,926 of JAULBS010105852.1, forward strand.
AAAGCATGTAATTGAAAAAAAATAATTATAAAAATATCTGCAATAGCCAAAAGCATATTATAATATCTATTAATGACATTTAAAGTTATTTATGATAAGAAAATTGTAAATAATCTATACTTTTAATTATAAATAACGGCAATAGCCAACACAACAGTCATGACTCATGGTAGGAGGTAGTTCATAATTCTCAACATTTTCCCATTCCTATGGAATGCAAAACCTTTCAAACCATCCCTATCTCCTCAATATGTATGCCAAATAAGTCTTTTAAAAAATATATTTTTCAATCAACATTTAAATATTTAATTTAAATGTTTTGCTGGCCATAATCCCCCCCTCCCCACCCACCCCTGTGAGCATTAGATTTGCACAAACTGGAAAATGATGATAACAATGAATGACCCTGATCAAATGATAATAGTTCTGGTACCTGGTACTTGGAGATGGCCTTGTCTTTGAGCTCACTGATAATAACATTACCCAACAGCTTATCCTTTCTTGGAGGAGCCGGAGGAGCCTTGATCAGGAACCTAACAATTAAAGAACAATAATGGATAAAAAAAACCACACACACACAATTTCACAAAATTAATAACGTATATAAATACAGTTTATTCAAATCTGTAATGAGTTCGATATATTATATAGCATTCACATAACTGAAGGATATTCATCTAACTGTGGACCCTCAGTGGTCCAATGGTAGAACATCAGACTCTCAAGCAGAAGACAATGGTTCGAAACCTGTTGCAGGCTGACTCACACTGACTATGTATCAAAATTACCAAATGTTTGACGATGATTAACAAATCAATGCATTTTAGTGGTGTTGCTAAATAACCAATCCTTGCAAATAACTTTTTTTTTTTTTTATACCTTGATCTTAAGTTTTTATATTTATATAATAAAATAAGAACATTTTATCAAGCATTTTTTTTTAGGAAAACATGTACAAACCTTTTTCGTTTTTTAGCAGAGGGTTCAATGCCAGAACCTCCCCATTCTCCCCAGCCTGGTAAAGTCAAATCAATATCTTTTGGTTTATCTCTATCCGCGATAGCTGACTTCTCTTTAATAAATTCATCAACAACGTCATCATCAGCAAATGCCTGCTCAATGATTTGTCGCTGTTGTTCATTAGGGTCTAATTCATCATCATCATCATTGACAACATCTGGGAGGACAGTATCTGTGATAGTTTTTTCAATTGTCAGCAATTTATTAGGGTCGACAAAGACTTCCTCAGAAACAGCAGACTCTGCTTCTGTTTTATCTTCTTTCTGATCAGTCGGAGTCTTCTTCTTCTTTTTTTTTTTCCGTTTTCGTTTACTTGTTGGTTCCTTTGCAAGTTTGTCCAAATCCTGAAGAGTTTTCTTTCTGGATAAGGACTCACTTAAACCTTCCTCATCTGATGAATCTTCATCTTCATTTTCTTCAATTTCTCCTTCATTTGTCTTCCTTTTCAAAGATGTTTTTAATCCCATTTTAGCCGACTCTTTCGAAGGACTGATTTTTGGATTGTTAAGTTTATCAAAAATGAGTTCGATCTGATCAGACTCTGAATCATTATCTATTTCTGATTGTTCCAAAACCTTTTTTGTTTTCTTTTTAGATTCAACACTAATTTCTTGAGGTATTTTAGAATCTTTTTTGCACTGCTTTTTTGTTTTCTTTTTGACAGATTCGCCGTCTGCTTTTATTGATGCTTCAGAATCTTTCATTCCTGGGCTTCTTTTCTTTTCCTTCGATGTATTTTCCGGTCCATTTTTTCTTCTTTGCTTTGCATCATCAATATTAACTTTTAATTTTTCATCATTCAATTCACTCACTTCTACTAAATCTTCATCATTCAACTGATCAACAGTCAACTCAATTTCTGCCTCAATTTTTTCACTCTGATTTTCCATATTACTTTTCTGACCATCATCCTCATCATTCTCAGTTGTTTTATCTGTGGCTGATTTGGTTATTTTTGGTCGACTGCTCATCCATGGATTGTGTCCCTTCATCAAGAATGATTCACTCACTGCCAGATTCCCTTCATCACCACCGTCTGATCCATTGGCATCATCACTGTCTAAATCCAGATCCACTTTCCTTGTCAATTCTCGATTCTTCTGAATCATGTCATGGACAGCTTGTTTCTTCTGAAATTAAAACAAATATAAACATCAATGCCACGTCAAAACAATATCATGCATGAAAGTGAAGGAAGGTCCTTGGGTCTTACTGAAAGAAAAATTAGGCCAATCATATAGTTTGTTTTATTTAACGACGCCTCTAGAGCACATTGATTTTTATTTCATCATTAGCTATTGGACGTCGATCATATGGTCATTCTGACATATGTCTTTAGAGGAAACCCACTGCTGCCACATTGGCTACTCTTTTCTATAAGCAGCAAGGGATCTTTTATACGTTATTTCCCACAAGAGAGGACAGCACATACCACTGCCTTTCATGAACCAGTTGTGGACCACTGGTTGGAATGGAAAATAGCCCAATCTGAAAAAGGGTCCACTGAGAAGGATGGATCCGATGACCTACCAGTTCACAGGCTAGATACCGCTCCCAATTAAGCCAATCGATGCTAATTTAAAAAAAAAAAAAAAAATTAAATCTTTTTTTGTACTCTGTAGAAGAAAACTTGTTTGGTCACAAATATGATGAGGAATGTACAACTTTCATGCCTGCAATATATTTTATTAAAATCCCACCAAAATGAATGATGCTTTAGTAACATCCTACACAATATTTAATCAACAGCTGTTGATTTATTTAAAGAGATTCCAGCATATACTGGTTATTAGAAGTCTGTCTACTGTAGAACACTACTATAGCCACAATAACTTCTCTTCTGTTAATATATTAAATCAAACAAGTAACAGCCATTGAAAAACCAGTCGTGGTCCACTGGATGGAATGGAAAACAACCAGTTATTACACTAATGATAAAATGATTGCAGCTCAGTCAGGAGTTTGTTTTGTTTAACGACACTGATTTATTAATCATTGGCTACTGGATGTCAAATATTTGTTAATTGTGACATATCGTAAAGTTTGAGCCAATCTCAAATGAATGTAGCTTGAAAGTCCGATGTTCTACCACTGGACCACAGAAGCTCACGGAGTTAAGTCCGATTTGCTTCGCCACCATGATACATGGTGTAAAAAACAAAAACACTCCAGCTGTATAAGCTTCTCATCTCATACCACAGCTTTTGATACGTACACTAGTCATGAATAGCTCTCCCAATTATTTTGAACTTGCATAAGTTACCACTAATAATGTTCCAACAAATTTCATCTATGATTTCAACTCTTATAATAAATCTGCCCAAAATACATTTAAAAATATAACCCTGACTTTTTTTCCAAACACTCTGGCATTGGTATCCATTTTTTTATTATTACAAATTGGTTTTTAATAAATGTTCAGAAAGGCAATTAAAACATTACATTTTAAACTAGATAAACAAAAATTTGACCGCTCTAAAATGTTAAAAACGTTTGTTTATTGGTCTTACCCTTTCATCAAACTTTCCATACATCATTTGTCTTCTAGCAAATTTGCTGCCTCCTCTATGCTTTAGACTCATACGTTCCTAAGAAATAATGAAAAATTCTTCAATTAACAATAAAATATCTAGCATGTAAAATGTTAACTCTTACTTAATTAACAAAGTTCGTTGCTTGAGATCGTCCTTTCAGCAGATAAGAGAATTGTGAGAAAGGGGAATCAGAAAAAAAGGGAGGAAATTAGTGTTTATTAAATAAAACAAATACAATTTTGACATCCCATAAAAAATTGTAGCTATCAAATTAAAGACAAAAATCAATTAAAATCACATTCAGGTTAAATATAAATTAGAATATTATACACATGAATTTAACATTTCCTTTTCATAAACAATTGTAGCTATCAAATTAAAGACAAAAATCGATTAAAATCACATTCAGGTTAAATATAAATTAGAATATTATACACATGAATTTAACATTTCCTTTTTATAAACAATTGTAGCTATCAAATTAAAGATAAAAATCGATTAAAATCATATTCAGGTTAAATATAAATTAGAATATTATGCACATGAATTTAACATTTCATTTTTATAAATAATAAATAAAGATAGTTTGTTTAACTTTAACGATACCCCAGCACATGATTTATTTATTCAGCGTCTATTAGGTGTCAGATATATGGTGTTTTGCGACTCATGGACCTCAGAGGAAATTTTCTTCTGCCTCATAGGCTACTCTTTCAAGTTAGTAGAAGGTGATCTTTTATATGCACTTTCCCATAGAGATTTGATCCTAGTACTTACCAGCCATGAGGGCTGGTAATTGACTTTCCAATAACTGAATTGTCATTTTTGTATAAATTAAAAGTAAAACTTCTGCTATCTGAATAAACAACTGTTTTCCACAAACACTGTATCCTATATTGCATTTCTTAAAATGAAATCATAGAAACTGAATTAACAATATACAAAGAGCTTCATTTTATTCTTTTATTGCAAATATTTCCAGCTTATTTTTTTTTAACAAAATGTAAGCAATTCGCTTCTTTCGTTTTCTAATAAAACGGACAACACATACCTCTATTCGAATTCGGTCTGCTTCTTGTAACTTTTCTAGGTATCCTTCAGGGTCTTTTTGTTTCATAACTTCTAAAGCTTTCTTTTCTTCTTTTTCTCTTTCCTTTTTAAGTATCCGATGATACCTGTCAAAACACAAACTCATATACTTCATTAGGGATTTAAATTGTGCCAATTTTCCGACGGTATTCAATGTGCCCAAAATATAGCTCCCAAATTATAAAAAAACAACACACCTTGAACATATGTTAAGCAGTAAACTTAATTAAAGGGTTTCACATTTGAAAAGTGGAGGAGAGCTAGAAATCACTCCCCAAGTAAGGTTCAGGAGAGTTTTTTCACTCTCCATAATCATACCCCTACAGGTGATGAGGAGCTTTTTCCTTAAAATCAATTGAATGATTCAATTGATTCAGAATGATTGATACATTTGGCCAGAGAGTCAATAATTAGCAATGTGTATCAGTGCTAAATCATTTCTGTGAGGCTGTTTGTTCATGTCATCGTCGGTTAAGTAGTGGTGGCATGTACAGTATTCATATTTGGTATACAAGAGGCACTGATTTTAGTTGATAACGGAATCGTCGAAAAACCTATCTGAAACAGAATTCCCTATTTTCTCCGAAAACATAATAACTTGTATCCAAATAGAGCAGTTTATTAATTAAATGGATTTTCCATTCGCATTTTGGAAACAAAAATAGTCGATACCTGACTACACTGATATCTGTACGTGTTACGCCAAATTAATTTGACCATAGAGACGTCCACCAGTCGATTTAATTGACAAAACAGAGAGAAACATTGTTGTGCTATATGTTATACACAATGTAAGAGGGAAACATTGTTGTGCTATGTTATACACAATGTCTGAAACAAAAATCTAATTTTACATAACCTATTTTTCATTTGTGCCATGTTATTTACAAAGAATTGTATTTTATAAATCAGTGATACAAAATGAAATGGGTTTCCCAGTTATGAATTGCAAATATTTTCAATTTTATCATGTATTTGTGTTGATCTGTTTTGGAAAAGGGTGTATATTTATCATTATTTGTGCTTGTATTAATAAAAAATTATAACGCTTGTGACATTGCTGTTTTAAAACTGGAGTGAATACTTGCAGGTCACAAGTGTAGCCAGTGTGAGAAAACGTTCAAACAAAAGTCGTGGTTGAAGTATCACATGGTTATACATGGGGAGACACGGCCAGCCTTTCAGTGTCCTCGAGACGACTGTGCCCGAGTGTACTTCAATGAACGCAATCTGGCTGCACATATTCGCTCATACCATGATGGACAGCACTTTCATTGTGAAGTCGAAGGATGTGGTCGAACTTTGTGCTCAAAGGTAATTTTGATGTCATTTCTTGTACTCATTATATGGTTGTGCAGACTTTGTTTTTACCTATTTCATTTTGCATTTTTAGATAAGGCATTTACCGGCTTTTGAGAGGAAATATGTGAATATTGAAGTATTATGTATGAACTCAAAGGCATGAGTTTGTGTTTAAGGTACTAAGCATAAGAAGCATTTCTAAACAGATGAAGATTGAATAATAGTTGTAGTTTTAAAAAGAGCCTTCTAGACGTCTTACCAACATTTTCTGATTACTAAGACTACATTCTTCAAAATGTAACACATTTTATTTCCAAGACTGCTGATACATTTTGAATTTTTTTTTCTTTGTCCAGAATAAATATAGACACAAAAACTTCTCTTTTTTTCACTTATTTTAAATTTCAGAAATCAATGCACGACATGAATGAGACTATAAACCAGCTGTTTTTACTAAAATCTCAAACTTTTAGGTTATCTGTGACATAGATGTTGGTTATTTATGTTTCAGAGTAAGCTAGAGCAATATGCCATGTTGTAGATGTTGGTTATTTAAGTTTCAGAGTAAGCTAGAGCAACATGCCATGTAGATGTTGGTTATTTATGTTTCAGAGTAAGCTTGAGCAACATGCCATGTTGTAGATGTTGGTTATTTATGTTTCAGAGTAAGCTAGAGCAACATGCCATGTTGTAGATGT
>JAULBS010105863.1:0-15566 GCA_032355785.1 Symmetromphalus regularis
CCTCATTGTTTGCTTCAGAGTGTTGTTTATATCTACAGAGTGAATGTTCATAGCTTGATGAGGTGACGCTTTTACCACTGTCCTCATTGTTTGCTTCAGAGTGTTGTTTATATCTACAGAGTGAATGTTCATAGCTTGATGAGGTGACGCTTTTACCATTGTCCTCATTGTTTGATGTGGTGCTCCTCTTCAGGATCAGTTTTCTACAATCGTATTCGTCAAACACGTCATTACCAGTTTTATAGCATTGCCTTCGCCAACTGCTCTTTTAAACACATTCTAAATTGTGGGTATAATGTATATTTATTGTTCTGCATGCGGTGTATTCGCCCAACTTTACAACCACGGAATACGGACCATTATGTAATAACTCTGGATGTTACGTCACACAAATCCACACGTATATACAGATGTTACGTAAACTTACGCGTGTCATGGTGCCCGGTAAAGCGTGGATCAAATGGATCAAGAAGGATCAAGAATGGCTTAATTCCACGTTTTTACACTCAATTACATGTTAGGCGTTCTTTATGTGTTTATGACTTAATGCATAGTCAGAGAAAAAAGCATGCTGGTAATTCGTACTTATGTATTTATAACCACTACACAATGGTTTATGGACGACTACTAATCAAGAATCAATGATGACTTAACTTATTGCACACAATGTTTAGACTATTCTAGTATACCTTTTCTGTTTGGATTACGTTTTTTTTTAATAAACTGGCCTCGCTAGTGCTGTGGTTAAGTTATCGGACTCGTGGCTCGTTGGTACTGGGACCGAATCTCAGTCGAGGCATTGGATTTTTAATCTCAGTATTGGCTCCAACCTAGAGTGAGTGCTCCGCCAGGCTCAGTGGGTCTTTGATAAGACAGATGTGGACAGCCAGTCGGTATAAGTAGCGTACACCTGTCCATTGAATCGTGTGGACCACTCATTCTGGGTAAGAATTTTTTTTTTTTTTTAGACCGTGCCTAGACTGAGATTTGATACCAGTACTATTGGGGAAAGTATTAGATATAACTCTAATGCTAAGTGGGTGATTATTTTGAATGAGTAACAGACTCGTTTCAAAATTAACTCAACACAAATATATATAACGTTACCTTCATAACCTAAGTGCCCAAGTCATTTTTGACCATTTTGAGATTGTCAGCATAACTCACTTCTTATAACAGTTGTCATAAGCTGTAAAAATATCTAATTCATTCTGCACTTCCTAACCCACTTGATGATAATCTGCCTAATAGTTTATAAATAGTCACTGATGGGTAGATGCAGCTGTTGGTTTTTTTGTAGCCTTTTTTTTCAAAACTACAACAAATATTATGAAGTTTAATATAAACACATAAAATGAATTTAACGGCGTTTTAAGAATGTACAACGTGTTGTGTACCTCATATATTAATGGCATTTTTTTGCATTTCGACGATTCATCAGGAACGTAATTATTAACACATGTCTACAAGTAAGAAAGCGATTCGTTGACAACAACCATAAAGTAATGAACATAATCATTGCCACATGTCTATAATTAACAAACCGATGATATTTTTATTGGACAGCAAATTTAACGGAGGAAAACACATTGACAACAAACATAAATTAATTAACATAATTATTGCCACATGTCTATAATTAACCAATGAAAGCGGTTTCTGTTGGACAACAAGATTAACATTTGAAAACGTATTGAGGACAGATACAAATCGCCCTATTAGCACCTATGTGTGGTAATTAGCTGCAAATTAGAGCAGTTTGGGGGTACTAGAGAGGCCGCGGATGGCAGGAGTCTGTAAACAAGAGAGGTTGTGAGAAGTTCAGAGAAACATCACAGAGGTTACGAGTGGTGTGAAGCACTTCTAGAGTACGTGAAATACTGCGCTCATTAATACACTCCTGTCTGACAGAACATGTTTGTCTTCACTCCAATTACAGTTCATTAGATGCTCAAGAAGAAGAAGAATTCGCTGCTTCAGAACCAAAAGGGTGTAAGCTGGGGTACCAGGTAATGGAGAAAAGAAACTCTCCTAGAAACAAGTTAAATGTGGGATAGCTTCAGAAACCTACACACACCCTTTGTGCACCAGATGCAGCTCACTTAGGAGCATTCAGTGATACCAGTAAGTGCCAAACCATGACTTACACCCTTTTTGGTTCTGAAGCAGCGAATTAGAAAACACGTTGGTAAGATAATTAGACTATGTTGCTTGTACACAGTACGGATATGATGGAATACATCTATATCACAAATGTAATATATACAGCAGGTTTATTTTGATGTGAAGATCTCAGAGCCGTACCTAGCCTACAGAAATTCTCACAGAGAGAACAGCACTTACCCTGGCCTCTGTTACACCAGTTGTGAATCACTGACGAACTTGCCAAGTGGATCCACAGAAGGTGATCAATTTGATAGAAATGGATGAATGCGTTCTTTTGGAGTAGTCGACATTTCTATATGCATATTTGTGTCAAGAGAAACATGTGGGCTTTTTTCTTTTTATTCTTCTTCTGCTTCTACTTCTTCTCTTTCTTCTTCTTCTTTTTCTTCTCTTTCTTCTTCTTCTCTTTCTTCTTTTTCTTCTTCATCTTCAATTTATTATTATCTTTTTGAGTCATCTCAATTAGTGTGAGTCAGTATAATACCCAAAGAGAAACGCGTAACAATGGTTGCTATTTCTATTAATAAAACGCAATTACCAGCACCTTCAATAAAAGTACGTATCTGTACATCAGTGCGTCTTTTACTACAAGAATGCTGATCATGCTAAATGGATATTATCGTGATAGTTGTGTACCAGTGTGTACACGTATATGAATCTTTGATGATGTCTATCAGAGATTTTGTTTTACTGCTCTCATTGTTATGGCAGACTTGACTACGTAACCACGGGAAGATATGATCAATAATCTAATTTTGTTTTGACCGAACATCCAATTATGAAATATATATATAGAGCATGTGCCCAAGTACATCCTTATTGACTAACAGACCATGATGGTAATTAATCAGGCTTGTAACTTCCGTGTTTCAAACAGTTCTATTCGCGTCTCTCGTCACCTACATCTCACTGCACTGTGTCTGATATACAGTTAAACTTCGTTATCTTGAAATTTTCACTATAATGTGTCCGTCATATATATAGTCAAAACTCTGTGGTCACACACATTTCACTGTACTGTCCGTAATACACAGTCAAACTTCGTTATCTCTAACTATGTGGTCACACACATTTCATTGTACTTGTTTATCATACAGTTAAACTTCGTTATCTCGAACTCTGTGGTCACACACATTTCACTGTACTGTCCGTAATACACAGTCAAACTTCGTTATCTCGAACTATGTGGTCACACACATTTAATTGCTTTGTGACTGTTATATACAGTGAAACATCGTTATCTTGAAATTTGTCACCTACATTTCACTACACTGTGTCCGCAATAAACAGTATAAATGTTTAGCATATTTCAACATGCAGGGCATTCGTAGACCATACTTTTTGAAATAGCAGTTTTGGAATATTTGACAGAACATCAAAGACTCTATTGGGTCCACTGAAGGGTATCGAACCGATAACTAACCGCTCCTCAGATTGACACTATCATTGCAGGACTGGTTCATGGCTCGTGTCCCCTCTCTTCCATCATGTACACCTATCTGCTGAGAATATACATTGGTAATATGAACTCGAACTGTCCCTCTTCTCCACCCCATCATCATCTGGATCCGCTCCTGTCCTTAACTACGCCCTGCTTTATCTGGTTTTAGAATTCTTTAAAGAAACCCCAAACACAGTCATTTTTAAATTTCTTATTTTCTATACATATTCGTGTTTTTTGTCAACAACACCCACTGGGAGATATTTTTCATTATCGGATGACTTGGAAGTACGTCGGTCTTTTCACGCTAATACCGTAATCCGAGAACTTTCATATGTATACTGATCTTCAAAACATAATTCATTCTTTCAGGACAGGACACTAGTGAGAGCAAATACCCGGAAGCGAGCCACTCCATAAAATGTAACCCAATTCCAAACCAGCACCCACGTTTCAAAAGAAAACTATCAATTTGTGTAGCAATATTTTATACCCGACGTGGCCGAGCAATAGGGTTCGTTCGCATTTATTGTCATACCGCTATTGTCATTTCTAACACAGTACGTTATAGTAGCGGAAGCGTGAAATAAATTTAAATTGGCGCATATTTGTTTGGATCCGTACATAGCGTACGTAGGGTATCACAGGGTCGAGGTATGTTTAAATGATTCATGTAGATACGTTTGGTTTGTAAAGAAAGGGCACTGTCTGGGGGCATCAAACGAGTAGACAATGGTCACAGTGGAGAAAGAAAGGGTCGACAGCGTACTGTCAGTTTTGCAGACGTTTAAGATGGATATGGTCAAGATTGTATTGTGAGGTCTAAATCTCAGTAAAATTCCTTACATATTCATGGCATATGTAGCGGTAGCGGTTTCCAGTGACGACCATGAGTCGTAAATACCTACTGATTAAACAATGTTCTGAGGTGAGGTGTCGTTAAACTTTCTCTTTTTTTAACATCACCACTAGAGTACATTGATTTGTTATTCATCGGCTATTGGATGTCACACATCTGGTTATTTTGACACGTATTCAAGTGTGAGCCAGCCTCCAACGGGTTTTGAACCCCTGCCATCGGCCTGAGAGTCCGACGTTCTACCGCTGGACCAACGAGGTTCATGTCGTTAACAATCTTTTTCTTTTCATTTTATATTCCTGAAGGTTAGGACATTCACTAACAAAAATATGAGAGTAATTATGTGCTAAAGTTTGCCTACATGCATTTCAAATTACATAAGGTTAGGCATTATATTCACGAAAAAAAACCACCACGTCATTGTTTGGCGCCATCTTGACGTCTGCTACCGCACGTGTTACGTCATGTTGTAATCTCATCCAATGACGTTGCATAAAACAACAATGGCTGCTGCAATTCTTGAGCAATCAAGGTGAACGTGTTGGCGACGATTAAACTGGCGCGCTAACGACCCTGCTCATTGCTGTTTGACCCTGCACTGAACTTGGACATAAATTCCCACTGGTCAAGTGTCTGGTCAGCAGTTATGAAAACAATCCCTATTGTAAGTACGGAAATGTGACATTTTCAGATGACCAGGTTTGAGTAAGTGAACTGAAAATTTCTTCCGCTACATTAAAGTTTACAAACATAGCTACAGGACAAAGAATACTAATTGTGTGTGCGATATTACAACAATAGAAGGTTGTGTTCTTATCGAAGTTAAAAAATATTTCAGTTACAAGAACGGGCTTCAAAGAAAAGAATTATAATAGTTTTGTGTCTGTTTACTCTTCCAGACAGTTTATATCCGTTCATCTTTCCGTTTTAGTTCATATGTGGCATCCAGGGCCGTACCCTGATCAAAATCCTAGGGGCGCACTACTTTTTATAAACAAATTTTTCAGAGGATGCGAAGCATTCTAAAGTTTAGGGAGTTGGGGGTATGCAAAATACATGGAATGAAACACACAAATTAAATCCTGAGATATGTATGCTATTTTCTGGAGCAAAAAATAAAAATGAAAGTGATATTCTGATGGGGACAACTGCCCCCCTTGCTGACCTGGAGGGTACAGCCCTGGCATCGTACCAAATCACGTGATTCTCAGGTCAGAGTTCCAGGTGCACCGAATCTATCCGAAATGAATGAAACCTAAGCTGTGATTGGAAGATATGTGAAACAGTGGATATTTGTGCAAATACTATGGCATACACTCCATAATTTAATTATCCTTTTTAGCAGAATAATTATTTCATCAGTGACACTTGGTACTTGCTGATACCTGGGGTTGAAAAAAATGAGTGACATTTAGTGCGAATCTTAGGGTATTCCGTGTAAACCCCCTATAAGACGTTAAAATGCTATGTGACAGTAAATTTTCTTTGACTCACTGGTTTGAAATGTTGCTTCTATTACTTTTATTAAGAAATGTAACTATGGTCGTCAATGGGATTTCATTTGGTCCACTGATACCTATCACAAAATATCGTCATATAAAAATGAAATAGTATTAGGTTCAGCAATTTACCAATATACATGTAATTATTTAAGACAGTTTGAATTATTATATTTTTTATCAAAGTTTAATTAATAGAAATTCCAAACGAAAGGAAATGATACTTTGTTTAACGATGTCAAAGGTATGGTGTTTGCTACTCGTGGTTGAGTTTTGTGTCATATCACAATCTTTCAAAATAAATTGTAACCATGTTACTCTGTCTACAGTTGATTAGCGACATATAGTAAACTATGTGTTATCATGTACAGGGTGTCTCAATGTAGATGGAACCCATTAACATGATAATAATTTATTACTCAGACAAAAAACTCCCCAAAAATTACATTTCCTGAAACCTGATATGATAACAATTAAACAACTGAAGATTTGAGGTCTAGCTCAAAAACTGAATATTTCAGGTCTCTAGGTAAAAAAAGGAATATTTGAGGTCTCTAGGTCAAAAACTTAATATTTTAGGTCTCTAGGTCAAAAACTTAATATATGAGGTCAGACCTTTTCGGGCTCCTTCCGACAGAATCTCTGACCGCATTCACATTGTCAGGACATCTTGCAGTCAGCTTCCTACCAGAATTGGGTGTTTCTGCCTTCTTGTTGAGGTTGTTTACTGATCCAGTGGTTTCAAATTTGTGTGCCCAATGATGAATTTGTTTTATCTGGGGATAGTTGTTGAAGTTGAATGTCCTGCGAAATTTTGCTTGCACCGTTTTGAATGATTTCGTCTCCAAATAAGTAGTAACGCAAAATATTTGTTTCATTCTTTGTTCAAGGTACTTTGATTGATAATTATTAGTTTTTATTCCCTCCTCTCTTCAAATCTGAAAAAAATAGAGCAAGAACATTAATATTATCAGAATTATTAGCAGTGACATATTTTGAGATACTCTGTATGTGGGAAAAAGTAAAGTGCACACTGATTTTTATTTTATCAGTGGCTATTGGACGTCATACATATGGTCATTCTGACATATGTCTTTTAGAGGAAACCTGCTACCGCCACATAGGCTACTCTTTCCGATTAGCTGCAAGGGATTGTTTTATATGCACCGTCCCACAGACAGGACAGCACATACCATGGTCTTTGATAAACCAGTTGTGGACCACTGGTTGGAATGGAAAATAGCCCAAACTGCTATTAGGGACAAATGCAATCAGTGTACTGTTCAAATCATTATTGTACAAGTTGTGTCAGGGTTTCAAACACTGGGTCTGTTAGAGACAAATGCAATATTCACTGGAAATCCTTATTATACAACTTGTGTCAGGATTTCAAACACTGGGTCTATTAGAGACAAATGCAATCAGTGTAGACTGGAAATCATTATTGTACAAGTTGTGTCAGGGTTTCATACACTGGGTCTATTAGGAACAAACACAATCAGTGTACTCTGGAAATTATTGTACAAGTTGTGTTGCATTGGAGTTTCCGATACTGGACTTGTATGGGAATATTGTTTGTCCGTAAAGCTCTAAAACGACTATTGATAGATTCTGGTATCAGTTTCGTTTGAGCCTGCGCCCCAGACTGATCTCTTAATGGATTGTTTTTCCTTAATTGAACTCTTTGGTAGTGGAGGCAATGAATGACCCATGCTGGACATCATGAATAGGTTTTATTTGACTCTGATGATATGTGGGTCGTTATGTTTTATACATACAGTCTTGTTGCTTTAATTTAACTTAGGGAACTACCAAAGGAAAGGAATGTGTGCAAAAAGTACCATAATCTATAGTTGATTATTTAAACACATAAAGAGGAAGGAATATATGTAAAAGAAAAAGTATCATTATCTATATTTGATTAAACATATAAATGAAAAGGAATATGTGTGAAAGGTACCATAACCTATAGTTGATTAATCATATAAAAGAGAAGGAATATTTGTGAAAAATACCGTAATCTATAGTTGATTAAACATATAAAGGAGAAGGAATATTTGTGAAAAATACCATAATCTATTGTTGATTAACATACAATGTATAAAGGAGAAGGAATATATGTGAAAAATACCATAATCTACAGTTGATTATTTAAACACATAAAGGACAAGGAATATGTGTGAAATGTTCCATAATCTATAGTTGATTATTTAAACATATAAAGGAATATGTGTGAAAAGTTCCATAATCTATAGTTGATTATTTAAACATATAAAGAAGGAAATTTGAGAAAATTACCATAAACTATATTTGATTCTTTAAATGAATGTGTGAAACATACCATAATCTAGTTGATTATTTAAAAAACAAAGGAAAAGGACACAGCTCGAAGGTAGAAAATTTTTCAGAGTTGCAGTAGGTAATTAAATCAATATCTTTCAGTGGACCCATTGGGCTATTTCTCATTCCAGCCAGTGGTCCACGCCTAGTGTTATAAAGACTTTAGTATGTGTTTTCAATTCTCTGTGAAAGTACATATAAAGTTTCCCTTGTTGTTAATTGTAAAGAGAACCATACATGTACATATATGTGAGAGTAACAGGTTTCTCCCGAAGACCTTAGCCAGATATATGAGGTGTTTGACACCTAACAGCCACTGATCTGGGATTTTGTTAAATAAACATTTAAAAAAATAAATAAACGGATGCTAAGATGCTTATACAAAATTCTTCTGTTTGTCAGCTTTCTTTTGATTGAAAAATATAAATAAGGATTGAAAAATATAAATACATGTAAGGATTGAAAAATATAAATAAGGATTGAAAAATATAAATAAGGATTTTGATCATTCATGCAGAAAACAGATCATGAACTAAACATGTGCACTGATTTATTAAGTTATACATTTATGAAGGTGGATCAGTCGATAATGGCAGACATCATGAGTTTATTTTGGTTAGTCAGGAGGAATAATTAAAGTTATAGTATTTGCTCAAGTGAATACCACCCAGCAATAAATGATGAAATATTGAGATAGTGTGATGTAATGTGTGAATGAAAATAATGGGTTCATTTGTATTGTTTACATTTAGAGTCTGATCGATCCTTCTCACTGGATCCATCTGCTGTTTGGGCTATTTTCCGTTCCATCCAATGGTCTTCAATTGGTTTATAAAATGCTGTTGTGGGACAGTGCATATCAGAAAGAGTAACCTATGTGGCAGCAGAGGGTTTCCTCTAAATGAATATGTCGGAATGACCATATGATTGATGTCCAATAGTCGATGATAAGATTAAAATCATTAGAGGTGTTGTTAAATAAAACATTTTATGTTTTCATTTTTAATTTAAGAGTAAGGAGTCAGTCGATCATTGACATTTCCTGTATGTTACTTCATACATAACATACAGAAGAGAAAAGCAGGGTCAAGGCTAGCTTATGAATACAGATTTAATCATCAATAATTTTAAAACACATTTTGCATAATGATCTAATATTTTATTATTAAAGTATTTAACAGTGTTTCCTACTATTGATTATTAGATCGATATTTGCTTGTTTACGACAATAGAGTGAAAACCAGCCACATACTCGATTTTGGTATGAAACGGAACAGTGAACAAAATCTGTTGAAAGATTTAAAAAATATAAAATAAAAGCCTTTCATCAATTTTTTGGCCAACATGGAAATTCTTTCACTAATTTTAATTTTTTTTCGTCACTTGCGCCTTTGGTGAACAACAGCATTAGACTTGAAAATGCTGCTTGAAATCCCCAGATATTAAGATTTTAAGCATTAGATAGTATGACTAAGTTAATGTTTTTATAATTGGGAATGACCCCTCTGATTTACATATAGTTTGTTTACATACAGAGTGGCACTTACAAGTAGCTAGTAGAAGAGTATCTAGCTGAGGTATGATAGACTACTAGATCAATCCCATTCAGTTCACTTATTGGATTATTTGTTATCTTAGCCACTGGTCTACAGTTGGTATACAAGTCTTTAGTAGGTACTGTCCTTTCTCTGTAAAGTTTGTTTTATTTAACAACGACATTGATTTTTATCTATCATTGATTATTGGACGTCAATCATATGGTCATTCTGACATGTATTTAGAGGAAACCCGCTGCAGCCATATAGGCTACTCTTTCTGATAAACAGCAAGGGATCTTTATATGCACTATCCCACAAACAGGACAGCATATACCATGGCCTTTGATAAACCAGTTGTGGACCACTGACTGGAGCGGAAAATAGCCCAAACTGCAAATGGTTCCACTGAGAAGGATCAATCCCACGACCGACCGGTTCACAGGCAGATATGTTACCATTTGAGCTAGATCCTGCTCCTGTTCTGTCTCTGAGAAAGTTTAAGGTGTGTCCGAAAAAAACTGATGTTTTAATTTTAATTTTTTGAAATATGGAAAACATGGAAAAACTTTTGTGAATCATATCAATAAGCTGCATTAACTGCATTTTATATTCATCTTCAGGTCAATTATAAATTGTATGTAAATAACAACTACATGTTTATGTTATTTAATAAATATTACATATATACCAATTTTTCTTTGAGTTCTAAATAAAAGATCTCTGGTATTTCTGCCACACCCAGTATTTAAGCGATCCCTTGGTATTAATTAAAATGCATACCCTATTAGTGCTTTCTCTATGTTAATTTCATTATTATAAAAACATGTTAAAAGCTGAAGAGTTTTGGATTATTGAAAATATACAACAGCCTATAGATGAGAAAAAATTAAATTTAAAGATAAAGATCTCCCTTAAAAGCTTTGAGCTTAAAATCATTTAATTAACATTAATTTTGTTTACACCCAATATCCAATAGGTTCTACAAACATAAACATTCAAACAACCCTTGAATTAATGAAGTCCTCACACAATGGTCCTTTCTCCAGACTGGCCCCAGTGTTTCCCCATATATTCCCGAGACCCAGCAATTTGAATGACAAGGAAACTATGACTAGCCGATCTCAGTTTGTCTGTCGAAGGATAATCAAGTGAGTTTGGTCTGTTTTGCTTCATTATTATCACAAAAGTCTATAGGAAACAGTTAGACATAATTTTGATGGTAGAACAGGCAGAACGGGTTGGGAAAATCTCATTTGAATAGTCACTATTTGCATCAATAGCGCTGACTGTTGCTTCGCCAAATCAATTTTATGAGCAGTGCGATTTATTTGCCAGACTTTTCTGAGGGGAACAATACGCTATTTCTTTGATATGATTGCCGGCAAGTTCATTGGCCACTGGATAAAATCTACAAACAAGAAGCATTGAAGAAGGTCATCTAGGCTCATTTCGAACTGAACAGATTTTGTTTTGCAGTCAGGGCCGTGTTGGTAATTTTGTGCAATTATGTGATGTAGGCCTGAAGCGCTTAATGAACTTGTGTGACTCACAGATTGTCGTGATTAAATTAATGTGTGCTCTTGAAAGATGTAGATGAACAGACAAGCTGCCGTGTAATATGGTTTTTATTAAATGAGTAGGTCCTGTTCTGTATCATACAAGCAGAGAATTATTAATAGTTTTGAAGAAATGCCTGCACATGAGGTTAAAAGTTTAGTGTTTTATTATTATTAAAGAAGAACAAGGGTGGAATTTCATAATTGCTCTAATAGATTTGCCAGCATTTCTGATAAAGAACTTTTACATTTATCATTGTATCCATGATGGGTTCTTCTGTCCCAAGGCCACCAACGCCTATACCTTCCATGCATCTCAAACAACAAATTTAGACTATACTCAACCAAAAAAGAAAGCATGCATGTAATCAGTAGTCATTTTTTTTCATAATCCATAGGCTACTCTTTCTGATAAGCAGCAAGGGGTCTTTTATGTGCACCATCCCACAGACAGGACAGAACAAACCATGGCCTTTGATTAACCATCCTATCATTAATCATAAACATTTTAAATGTTAGTTCTGAATAGTTCCTTGTGAAGTTTAATGTTTATGAAGTTTAATATAGATGTAACAGGCAGCAAAAAAGGTTTTTTTACTCACACTCCATTGAAGAAATCTCCTACTCTTTCTAATTAGCATTATAAGATAGCACATTGTTTATTCAGTGGCTGTTAAGTGTAAAATAAAGTTTGTTTTATTTAACGACGCCTCTAGAACACATTGATATATTTTATCATCGGTCAGTTATTGGACGTCAGTCATACATGTATGGTCATTCTGACATATGTATTTAGAGGAAACCTGCTGCTGCCACATAGGCTACTCTTTCCAATGAGCAGCAAGGTGTCTTTTATGTGACAGACTGGACTGCAAATGGGTCCACTGAGAAGGATCGATCCGATGACCGACCGGTTCACAGGCAGACACGCTACCATTTGAGCTACATCCCACTCCTGTTTAGTGTAAAATATACAATGACTTAAGTCTTCAGAAGAAATCTGCACCTCTTTCTAATTAGCAAAAGATCCGTCATGCGTGTCTTTCAAGAGACATGACTACATATGGGCTTTGTTACACCAGTTTTGACCCACTGGCCAGATTGAGAAAATTTCAGATGGATACACTTAAGGGGATTGATCCAATGACCCATCACCCCTCAGGCAGACACTTCAGTATTTGTACTATATTCTACAAATGACAGCTAGGATATTTTCCTTAGGCTCTGGCTATTTAAAATGGTTAACATATCGAATTTAATATGGCGGAAATGCTGATTACCACACAACTAATTCAGTAAAGTCCCCAAAGAATTTCTCGCAGATAGTACTATTTAGCAAGTGATGCACTGCGCTAGGTTAAATGTGATGTCTTTAAGTTTATAGATATTTTCCCGTAATGCTGTTATGGATTATCGTCATGGGATATTTGTTGTGGTACAGTAATGGGCTTCTTCACAGCATCCCAAACTCTAATAAATGACATTAAAGTGGTAAACATTTTGTTACGAGTTGCTTTGTGATATCCATATCAATATCAATAACAGTTTCCTGACAGCTCACATTGATACAGATCTAAGATAAGTTGTTTAGACATCAGTTAGCTTCAGAGAAAATCTCAAAACCAAATTTTGAAAAGAAGTAAATACAATTAAAGAGATATGTTTAAAGTTAATTTGCAATAACTTAATACATTCATATGAAAACAACTGGAAATCAGTGTTTGAGATTCTCTCCCTCTTTTTTATTTTTTTTAGTTTAACAAAACCACTATTACACATTGATTTATTAATCATCAGCTATTGGATGACAAACTTTTGGTTATTTTGACAAGTAGTCAAGTGTGAGCCAGCCTCCAATGGGTTTTGAACCACCGTCATCAGCTTGAGAGTCCGACTTTGAAGCTCACTGTTTGACATTATCAAACAATATTTATATAAATATATTCCCAGGCTGAAAGATATGCATATGGCTTATTTATATATCTATCCCTCCGCCACAAAATAAACAGGCTTTTGGGAGTCATTCAGTGGTTAAATATCAAAATTACATATGCCAATGGTGCCTAATCATACGTAACATTTTATTTATTTTACTGTAAATTTCTCTTTTATATCCAGTTGTCCATATCTCATATATATCAAAGGCTCTTGTACATGTATGTGTTGTACCATCCACAGGAAAGTGCATTTAAAATGATCCTTGCTGCTTAAAAAGGGTAGCCTCTGTACTTGGACAGGGTTTTCTCTGTAGACAAATATGTTAGACTCATCGCTTCTGGATAGATAATGTACAGAAATGTTGTTAAACATTTTATTTTGTTATTAAAACCATAACAGACTGCTTTATATGTCCCTTGTTTTGTCTTGTGAATAGAGGGTTTTTCAAATGTGAATGACAAAACCACCACCGTCATCAAAATAATATCTTTGTACAAGATGGAACAAAATGATACCAGTGTTGAAAACATGATAATAGTATTGATACTCTATATATGGAAACATTGCTCTTTATCTTTGTGGCAACAGTGGGTTTTTTCTGTAGACAGTGTGTTGCTCTTATTTTGTCAATCAGGTATTAATTTTATTTCCTAGAACTAGTTTATAAATTCTGCTGACTCAAGTACTGTGATGTTATGTAATTTTTACTGTGTGAACCTGATGATTATCTTTCTTAGAAAGGACACCTTGACAAAATAAATACAAGAAGAATAGCTAAAGCTTTGTAAAGACATTACTGAGAAATGTATTGATTCCTGGGTGGCTTGTTAATGCTTTCTGTTATTTTTTTGTTTTCAACATGTTTGTGTCTAATGCAACAATGTGGTGCTTTTGCAACTGGGGTGGATTATAAATTTAAAGAATTTTGTGTTTGGTTACTTTAGGCTTTCTAAATCTGGTTCATCAAAGGCCATGGTATGTTCTGCATTGTCTGTGGAATGGTGCATATAAAAGACCCCTTGCTGCTTATTGGAAAGAATAGCCTATGTGGCAGCAGCAGGTTTCTTCTAAATAAATATATCAGAAGGACCATATGATTGATGTCCAATAGCAGATGATAATATAAAAATCAATGTGCTCTAGAGGCATCATTAAATAAAACAAACATTATTTTTTATAAATCTAAATTACTTTGTCTAAACTTGACCTAAGTGTTAGCATAGAAAAGAAAGGAGTATTTATGCTTGTAAATTGAAAATGTGGCAGTTAATAAAATAAATAAATGTTATAGCTCCAAGTTTTTTCTATCTGTATGTGTATGAACCATGTCTTGCAAAATAGATCTGACACTAAACAAAAACTGATTAAAAATGTGCCGATATGTTATTAAAACTCTACTTTAAGATTCTTATGATTTAGGATATGCTTTCTTTTTGTAAACACATGCATTCATTTGTTGTCCTATGTCATACTGAGATAGATTTAATCAGGATAACAGTTAAATTACTTAAATCATTATAGGCATTGTTTACAATGAATAGATAATCTTAGTTTGTTCCCCTTTTCGCAACCTGACATTTTAAAATAAGAGCTAATTTTAGAAGGCTGTTCTTTTTTTAGATCTGCAAATCTACAGTTTTAAAGGAAGACCAAATAATAAATATTTAGCTTTGGTACTTAAATTTAACTATCCTAAATGTTGATATACATTACTTGGATAAAGAGCATGTTGTATTTTTTAATGTGTTGTTATTGATTTTTAAAATTCTATTTGTCTGTGGATTGGTGGCCTTGAGTTAATAAAGATCATTTGTCATTGGATATATACTCTAAATGAAGGTATATATATATATGTACATTCCTTGGATTAAAAACATATTGTGGGAGTGGGATGTAGCTCAAATGGTAGTGTTTGCCTGGGAACCAGTCGGTCATGGGATCGATCCTTCTCAGTGAACCCATTTGCCATTTGGGCTATTTTCCATTCCAGCCAGTGGTCCATAACTGCTTCATCAAAGGTTGTGGTATTTGTTGTCCGGTCTGTGGGACAGTGCATATAAAAGACCCCTTGCTGCTTATCTCAAAGAGTAGCCTATGTGGTGGCAGCGGATTTCCTCTAAATACATATGTCAGAATGACCATGTGATTGACGTCCAATAACCGATGATAAGATATACATCAATGTGTTCTATTGTATTTTTTAATGTGTTGCTAATGATTTTTAAATTC
>JAULBS010105874.1:0-15565 GCA_032355785.1 Symmetromphalus regularis
AACTTTCAGATCAATAAACCTTACTGTCATTGGTTGGGATTCAAACTTTCAGATCAATAAACCTTACTGTCATTGGTTGGGATTCAAACTTTCAGATCAATAAACCTTACTGTCATTGGTTGGGATTCAAACTTTCAGATCAATAAACCTTACTGTCATTGGTGGTATTCACTTTCACATCAGTAAACATTAGAGTTGGAGTTAGAGATTAGACTTTCAGTCCATTGAGTCATAGGATGAATGTTTTTTTGGAATAATAACCATGCAGACTTTCAAGATACCTACTAAGACATGTTTATAAAACTGCAAGGCTCAGTTTTTATTGCTTTAAAGTGTACAGTACTTCTGTTTGTTGACTTGAAACTTTATGGATATTGAGCCTGAAGCATAACAGTGACCCATAATATTTGTGGGATTCCTACATTTTTTATTACTGCTTGTAATCTAGGGTTTTTTCTACATACATGTAACTAGCACTAGATATATATGTTCAGATTTGTGTGGTGCAAGTTTTTCATGTGCTTATATCCACTTATATTTCAAGCATGTTCTCCTAGCACTAAATCGCTGCTTCAGAACCAAAAGGGTGTAACTGTGTTTGGCACTTACTTGTATCAGAGTGGGATGTAGCTCACATGGTAGCTTGTCCACCTGTGAACCAGTCAATCGTTTGATCAATCCTCCTCAGCGGACCCATTTGAAGTTTGGGCTATTTTCCATTTCAACCAGTGGCCCACAACTGGTTTATGAAAGCCCATGGTATGTGCTGTCCTGTCTGTGGGACGGTGCTGCTTATTAGAAAGAGTAGCCTATGTGGTGGCGGCAGATTTTCTCTAAATAAATATGTCAAAATGACCATATGATTGGCGTCCAATAGCTGATAAGATAAAAAAAATCAATGTGCTCCAGGCATCGTTAAATAAAACAAACTTTACTTTTACTGGTATCATTGAATGCCCCTAAGTGAGCTGCATCTGGTGCACAAATATTGTATATAAGTTTCTGAAGCTATCCCACATTTATCTTGAAATCAAAAGATATTCCACATAAAACTTGTCTAGATGAGAAAGAGTTTTTGGCCCTTTTCCTCATTACCTGCTACCTCAACTTAATCCTTTTGCTTCTGAAGCAGTGAAATATTTGTGCACATTTATGAATCCAAATCATATCAGGATTTTCACTTGAGTTAAATATTCAGATCCACCTGGATTAGTGATATATTTTCAAAACTGTTGTAATTAAAATAAAAGAATGATTGGTTGGTAATATCAAGGAATGGATGGATTCTTGTGAAAATAAAGAGATGAGTTGAAGCATGCTCCATATGGGTGTGAAGTCTGTCTTCCTTAGGTTTTTTTACTCTGAAGTCTGAGAGTGCATCCAAATCTAGAACACTGTATACAAAAGGAAAAAAGTTAAGCATTCCCTGTATATAATCATGACGCTGCCTGAAGAAATGAGTACTGTGATTGAAGAACAGTATTTTCATGCAAAACATGACTACGTGAGCTTTAAATAAATCAAAGTGATCTGCAAGTAGAAACCTCTGGCAATAAGAAAACTAAAATACTGACTACTGTTTTGAGATTTTAATCGTGAGTTTGGGTGACATCCTCAATAGTCCAGTGGCAGGACATTGGATTATCAAGCTGAAGACAGTGGTTCAAAACCCATTGGAGGCTGGCTCAAACTTGACTACTTGTCAAAATTACCAAATATTTGACATTCTATAGGTGATGATTAACAAATCAATGTGCTCAAGTGATGTCATTAAACAAACTAAAAAACAATAATAATATATGTTAGGTGATGCCTAACGTTTTTCCTTGTGTATATATAAAGGTTTAATAACAATTCACTGTTGACCTACCATTATTAATATGTATTATTAATTAAATTAAACATTCTTAACGTTAAAAAAGAAATTGTCTAATGTAATGATTCCCAAAAGCTTTTTTCATAAACCTCCATACAAATTTATGATGGGACAGATTCGTTACACTTTAAATATTTCTTCTTGATTACCAAGTTGAAGGGTCATCTGTTTTTTCTATCATTTTCACGAGTTTACAAAATGTACCTTTTTTTTTTTTCCGGATCCCCTCTCTCATCCCTAAAGGCATACAAACTGAAAAAGAAAACAATTATGATTTTGAAATAGTATTGTCGTCATTTTTTATTACTTTGAAAAGTGTACATGTCCCTTGGACCACCTCCCCCTTAGGGGTGGTTCCAGCAATTGTAAATGGGGGGGGCAACTTCGGAGGGCCAAGCCCGATCTTGCAAGCACCAAAGGCTCTTTGACTTGCACTTAGGGTTTTACAAGAAAGATGTTCCTTGCCCAAAAATTAGGGTGTGTATGTATGCCGGGATGCCCCCCCCCCCTCCATGGAACAGCACCCGACCCACAAAGTTCGTTTTGTATGCTCATGAAAGCGATGGGAAAAAAAATGGATGACCATTAAGATTTTATCATCTTCACATGGTAATATGTAGAGATACTGGCTAGCTGTTGTCATGGTTACTGACTGGTTTTTAGATAACAAATATTATAAGACATTAAAATTTTCTTGGAATTTTAGCTCAAATTATCGTGTGTCTGTATGTCTGTGTGTGTTAATGTTGACACAGATTGTAGGTGTGTATGGTATGTATTTTTTTTGTGTCTCTTCATACCCCCGTACTGGTGCTATGTTATAAGATATGTTAGATAGTTAAGTCTCTTGCACGTGCAGTCCAAGGGAACTGTCATTTCATAAATCATAGACATTCTTTTTTTCATGTTTGCTGAGCAAGTACCCGCATCCTGTCATTCCATTACGTTTGTCATGTTAGTTATTTGTAGTTATGCTTTGTTGTTGTTGTTTGAGGAGAATTGGAGAGGAGGGCATGTATATCAGAGGAACATTTAAACAGGACTGTGGAGGGCATTAAATAGAGGATATTAAACGAGTTGCCATTTATTATCAAATTTACATTCCAAGTGAAATAATTTGTGTTTGTCATGAGGTTTAGCAAGTTTGTCACAAGCTTTAGCAAGTGACAAAGGAAAATTATTTCACAAGGGAAATAAATATGATAATATTTGGTAACGTGTTTGATGTTCTATTTATTACCCCAGACAATTTTAATCATTCTATTCTTTAAACTTTCTAATTGCACAACAGTTTAGAGAAACGCTATCCTATAACGTTATGGATGATATTTATTTTTACTTTTTCTTGCTGTTGGGACAAATAATAATGACATCATATTTAGTATAGTCAAGCTTATTGGTCAAAATGGCCAGAAAATAAATAAAATGCAAAAATATTGCATTGTTATTCAGCACAGTATGGATTTTCAAAGTTGGGGGGGCTCAAAAATGGTCTTGCAAGTTTCGTTACCTTAAATGTTGGACTGGAGAAAGGAATCTTTACCCAGAATAAAAACTGGCAAAAAAAGTGGGGTTGGGGTGTAAGCCCCCCTAGCACCTCCCACCCGCTCCTATGGGACAGTTATTGTGATTAAAATTATTTCTGCACAAGACCATGCCTAAGGGATGTTTGTGTGTTCATTGGAAAAACAGTGAGGGTACCAGGTGTTTGCGTGAAAACAGTGCATCCTGCTGTGGTGGCAGTCCTCATAAGCACCCTTTTGGTTGGTAAACGCATACTGGTCAGGTAAAAGGATTTTGGTTCATACAGATATTTTGCGGAATTTAGTATAATTAGGCCTACCACATGTTTTGAGAATCCCTGCAAAATACATACACATAACTATGTTAGCAGAAAATAATGCAAAAACACTGCATTGTTATTGTGATCAAAATTATTTCTGCACAAGACCATACATAAGGGATGTTCTTGCATAGTTACAAGGACGTTAGTATGTTCACTGTGAAAACAGTGAGGATACTAGGTGTTTGTCTGATTTTGAGTGCACCCTGCTCAGTTGGCAATCCTCATTGGTAAATGCATATGGGACAGGTAAAAATAAAGTATTGCTTCAGACATAGTTATAGTTGTGATGTCTCATAGTAAAAATGGTCTCAGAAAAAAATGTATATAAGCTTTCTGGGATGGACAACATCTGCAATTAAAAAAATGTCCACGGCGTAATAAATTCTGTGTAGAAATAGTGTCCATGGCAATTTTACCATAAATTATTGCTGCTTTTATTTTTAATAATAAGAAAAAAATACACCTTGAATAAAATTTACTCTGTGATAAAAAAAAAGTGCGTCAGAAAATAAAAAGTTCTGCGGCTATCTCCACAGCGTTGCCGAATGCCACAGGCAATTTCAGGGGTTGAATGATGGGCCTAGGGGTGGAGGATCAATAAATAAAGTCTAAGTTTGTTGATAATTATGGTTGTTAGTATGTAAAATGGCTCAAGTTTTTTATATTTTACCCATCACTGTAAAGTTAATGTTTTATGCATACGGCAGCTTGGATGTGTTTTTTGTGTTTGAAATGAGAAAGAAAGAAAAAAAATCAACCATACAGAATCAATGCAATAAATCAACGGCTCCCATCATTCTGTGTTCATAGAACTAGTGTGAGGTTCGTGTTTCATCAACACTGAATTGTGAAGTATGTTTCATAAATGTTTGAGATGTTCGTAAAATATCGAACTGACGGGCGCGTCGTAAAAAATTTAAGTGTCCTTCATAAAACAATGAATAGTGCTTCATAAAACATTGAAATATTTTTCATAAAACATTGAAGTCTGGTTCATAAAACATTAAGTATTTCATCAAACATTGAAGTTTTCATCAAACTTAAAAGTGCATAACAAACATTAAAATATGTTTCATAAACATGGTTTATTGAATGTTTGTAGCTGTTGATCATTTCAAAATATTGTGTATGGCAAGACTTTCATATTTAAGATGCATTTATTATATGATGTAATTTATGGACAATCTATAATGCCAGTATTTTATTGCACAGCATGCAATTTCATTATAGCAGGTGTAAAATGGACTTCAGTAACTTTTAACAAATATAGAAAAATTGGTTCTAGACTAGTTGCTATAAGAAATACTGAAAAATGTGTTCATCATTTTAAGAAAACAATTGTTCCATTCACTTTATATGGAAAACTTGTTTAGGTTTCTTTAACACATATAGAAAATTTGTTTATGTTGCTTTAAAAACTTTAGAAAACTTGTTTGTCTCTTTAAAAATACAAAACCTATTTGTCACTTTAAAAATAGAAAATTTGTCTGACACTTTAAAAAATATAGAGAACCTTTTAGTCAATTTAACAAATATAGAAAATGTGTTTAAGTCACTTTTAACAAATACAGAAAATTAGTTTTAAGTCACTTTAAAAAAATATATAAAAGTTGTTTCAGTCACTTTAAAAAAATAAGGAAACCATTTTGTCAATTTAACAAATATATAGAAAACTTTAAAAAAATATAAAATCTTGTTTAAGTCAATTTATAAAAAATATAGAAAACTTTAACAAATACAGAAAACTTGTTTGTCACTTTAAAATATATAGAAAACTTGTTTAAGTGACTTTAAAAAATATAGAAAACTTTAACAAATACAGAAAACTTGTTTGTCACTTTAAAATATATAGGAAACTTGTTTAAGTGACTTTAAAAAATATAGAAAACTTGTTTAAGTGGCTTTAAAAATATAGAAAACTTGTTTAAGTGACTTTAAAAATATAAAAAACTTGTATGTCACATTAACAAATATAAAAAACTTGTTTAAGTCACTTTAAAAAATTACGAAATCTTTTTTAAGTCAGTTTAACAAACACAGAAAACTTGTTCGTCACTTTAACAAATATAGAATATATATTTAAGTCATTTTAAAAAATATATAGAAAACTTATTTTAAGTCGATTTAAAAAAAAAAAAAAACTTTAAGTCATTGACTTTAGAAAATATAGAAAACTTTAACAAATACAGAAAACTTGTTTGTCACTTTAAAAAATATAGAAAACTTGTTTCAGTCTAAAAAACATATAGAATACTTTCTGTCGATTTAATAAATACAGAAAACTTTTTTAAAGTCACTTTAAAAAAAAATTGAATACTTGTTTCATTCAGTTTAACAAATACAGAAATTTGCTTACCTTACAATTATTTATAAAATTCTCTATTGATTTGTAAGGTTACATTTTTCTTCACTCTTAATAGTTATATTCTTACTTATTTTTTTTATGATTTTTCAGTTTAATAATGAGGTGTTTCAAGCATCTAGATTTAAATATTTTTTGTTTAACACACAAAAACAAATGTCCCATTTCACACAACAATAACACAATTCCCACAATAAATCTGAGTCTCAATGTTAAGTTCAGCAACCATTATCTACATTGAAAAACACTAATGTTGAGTTTAAACATTTAATAGATTTTATTGCTTTGTTAGAAATAGTGGAGGGCTAAAGACAAAACAAATGTTTTTGAGTTTGTGTTTGTTAGTTATGAAGCTGGTCAAATTGTTGATATGATTTCATGTTACCGGTGATTATTCTGTGCTTTACAATGAATGTTTGAGCTAATCCATGAGATGTAGTGTTCATGGTGTGGGAAAGGACTATGGGAAGAGGAGAGTAGAAGAAGTGAACCAGAGTTTACAGATGGGTTGGGGGAGGGTCATGATGAGGGAAAGGACTCTGGGAAGAGGACAGTATCAGAAGTGGAACCATTTAAAAATAGGAAGGGTAGGGGTGTAATGAAATGAGTTCCCAGAATATTTTTTATTGACTAAAAACTGAATATTTTCCAATAAAATGGGAGGCATGCTTCCCTGCCTATTAGTATTAAATTTACACTGAACAGAATACTAAAACTAAACAAAATGGAATAAAATTTCTGTCCAAAAATAAGGTTTTTACAGATACCCGTTTTTTGTTTTACTTCTGGATTTTACTTTTTACAAATCAGAATTTCTGTTCATATATGCAAGTATTTCCCACCTGTAAGGTGTGTTCTTCCAAGAGCAAATATAGGGTTTATAAAGAGCCACCAATGATAATGTTGAAATATTTAATTTTCAAAGAGCAGGTAAAAAAAATAATAAAATGTAATATTAAAGAAAAAAAAAATTGGTGGGAAAAGAATGCAGTTTAATTCCCAAAACAATTTTTGAAAAGAATGGAGTTTGACTCCTAAAAGAATTGAGATAATTGATGGAGTTGTCACCCAAAGTCAATCTGGATCTGTCTGTTTCTAGTCAGTGGTCAGAACATATCTAGACTACATTATGAATGGTTCCCAGTAAGAATTCACTAGGTGTTACCCCCACATGGTTTGTACAGTTGAGAAAATTGTTGAAAGCTATTGGTATTGGTATGTACTGTAGAGTATGTTTTTATTATTGAGGTTTGTTTTTAAATTATTTGTTTAGGTTTTGAAGGCAGCTTTTGGATCTGTAGTTATAAAGTATTTATTTACCAGGCATTGTTTTATTGTTTGAATATTTTTACAATAGTAATTCTTTAGAAAAAAAATGTTGATAATATATTTATTTAAACAATGTTAAATGTCATTGAAGACAGATATTTAAGAGATTTATTTTAAAAATAGATATAACTTCTTAAATTTGTTTCTACTTAAATAGAAATGTATTATAAGAAAAATGTTTCTTTTGTATTGTGAAAAAGAAAGTGTTATTTAAATTGTTGTTTGTTGCATGAATATGAACTTTCTTAATGATGATTACATGTAAGTGTAAACAAATAAATTGTTGTTTTCTGGGAAAATGAAATAATTATGTTTGGTCATTATTATTTTAAATGTTTTTACCAGTTTAAGATGCTCAAATGTTTTTTATTTAAATATTATATAAAAAGGCCAGAAATACACAATTTATTTTTTAAGTCTTAGTGAATTTTATTAATTCTATGTTAATGTACAGTGTTACTCATTCTCAAAATGAGGATTTAAAAAACATTACTTGGTTTAGGAATCTTCTGACACTAAAAATAATGAAAGTGAAACCTTTTTATAATGTAGCATTTTCCTTCATAGTGGATGTTGCTTTTTCAAAGTTCTCTTTTTTTTTCATTTTACTATAATTATATTGCATAGATTGTACATACTAAACTGAAAAACTTTGTAAATCCTAAACCCAGTATGAAGTGACGTTTGCATTTTCAGTGTGTTGAGTTTAGTATATTTGTTCAGTTTACACAATATATATTATACATCTGACATTCAAGAATAAAAATTTAAGTTCCGATTCCAATTTGCATTGTAAAAATGCTATCTATATCATATATATACTGAACAGTAAAAGAAATGCAAATGTTTGTTCAGTTCCAGTTTAAATAAGACACAAAAAAATTCATAAAACTCATGCTGCACGTGCTTTACACTTCTCTGCATATGCCTCCAGTAAAAAAAAACCAGCCAACATCACAATATTGTTAACTTTTATTCATTCAAATATTGCATCTTAAATTTGCATTTCTTTTGCTGTTCAGTATATATATAAAAAACATCTTGTACCTTTTCTTCTCCTTTCAGACCATGATTTTAAAATTAATGAAATTGTAAAAATAATTTTTTTTTAAATTGATATTCTGCCTAAGGATTTAGAGATTTGTAAACCAAGTTATATAAAAAAAAGACTATATTTTATCTTGTAAGGTTACAAGTAAAAAAAACTAAAGAGGATTATTTTTCTCTTATGGTTTGTATTGCCTTGACATGTTGTGGAAGATGAGATTTAAATGCTAACTTTTTAATGACTGATAACAGCATTGTCTTTTTGCATTTAATGTACATGTATAGGAGATATATTTTATTTTTTGGCATTTATGGAATTTCTCTGAAATATAAATATTTCCTGTAGAGTTCTGCTAAATGTTTTTAATGTAAATTTCCTAAACAAAAATTGTATACAAGATCTGGAAAGACTTTGTATAATCTTGATAAATGATATTGACACATAGGCCAAATTTCTCTTTGACAGTTGTGCTGGGTTGGGGGTAGGGGTGGGTTCATTAAACACCTAATATAATAATGTTTGTCATTGACGGTTCAACCTCGGTTCATAGTTGGTGTTTAGTTTTCAATGAGATGAAACAAAGTTCGAACCATGAACCAGGTTTGAACTGTCACTTAGAAATCAGTCCATAGATATTTTAGTAAAACTGTTTCCATGATTAATTTAAACAGATTTTTTTTTTTTTATATTTGTATAAAGATGTGTTTTATATAAAGAAGTCACCATTAACAAAAATATTAAAGAAAAGGATACTCATTAATCATATAAACAGTTTGAGAATGTGAAGACTATTAATATTCGGATATTTTAATTATATTTTACTAAGGATTTTTCCGTTATAACTTTCTTTCTTTTTTTTAATTGAATTTTTTTGTTTATTAGCACAGACTGTTAGAACAGAAAATTTGCAAAGTAAAAGTTAAATTTTGTGTGTTTAAGATTATATATTGAATATTTGAAATGTAAAAATGTTTCTCATAATTTCATCTTGGTTGTAGGCACAAATGTTTATCATGACTTTAAAATATTACACTCGATTTAATAGCGTGTCCTGTCGTGCCGTCAGCTTAAGCTTGTTGTAAAAATTGAAACTTTGTGGTCACATCTAAAGCATGTGATCTTGTCATAGCTTAATACTGTGGAGATGTCACAGCAAAAGGCTGTTTTGTCACAGTTTAAGAATGTGGACTTGCTTAAGCCTGCAAGTCTCTCCCTGTTGTCGCGCCACTGTTTAAGTCTTCTTGTTTTTTTAAAGATAATTATTCATGTACTTACATATTTTCATATCATACTCCTTTTTGATCATTTGTCATTTTGTGGGGAAGCCATATTGTAAACAACATGTTGTCATGGTGACCAATCAGTGCTGTGGCTGATGTATACGACCATAATGCTTGGTTGTAAAAATGTAGTAAAGGTAGACAATTTTTTATTGTTTCTTTGGCAACATGTTGTTGACGTGAGTTGCTTCCCTTGTTATTGTTTCATCGGTCTTGTTATGTATTCATACCCTTTGCCATACTGAAGTAAAAGATGTAATATATTGAATTTATGTTGTTTTCTTGTTTGTCACTTTGCTAGTCTACGGCTGTCAGAGCTACATCTTTAAGGACGTTAGTCTAAAGCTTAGCACACACAGCGAACAAAAATCTTTTCCTGAAACAAAATTGTGATTAGCTAAATGTGTTTTGAAAATCCTGCATTGTTTGATTTTCTAAATGCATATCTAGACAATTGCAAAACATTTAGCTGCGTTTTCTGGCAAAGCAGATGGGAAATAAAACTTCAAACATGTTTTTATTTTCCATGTATGCCAGACTTAATACCATCAAACTAAAGTACCATAATGAAATTGGTTTTTGTTATTTTATGATTACTCTGCCAAGTAAATCATTTGTAAATATCTGTTTAATTATTCTTATTTTCTTATGGAATATGATTGTGACTTCATCACAGTTTAAATATACTACTCAAATGAAGTAAAGGGTCAAAAACTTGTTGATCGGGGTCTTCCAGAATGGGGGCGATTCTGAATAGCATTTGTTGTCCTGAACCTCTGCCCGAGTCTACTGATAATGCTTTGGCTTGCATTTAGATGGTGAGCAACAGTTTTCCCCAAGTTTGTCCATCTTGTATCTAGACTATGGCCCTTCCTGTCTTGGAAGCTGAGTTGTCATCGAACCATCCAAACTTTAAAGTGATAGAAGAAAAATGCTCATTCCTTTTATTGCTAAAATTGGCATGCATGGAATGGCGCTCATGCAAAACACTTGCAAATGGTGCATGAGATGTCACAATGGGTGTTTTGAGGCAGGTTATCAGTTTAGTCCAAGTTCTTTCCACCAGTTAAAATACCACCAGAGCTTGTGAAAGGTCATCACTAGGGCAAAGAGCCTCAGAGCTAGTCAAAATACCATTAAACCTTGTGAAGGCCCATCAGTCAAAGACCATCGAAGCTAGTCAAGATACCATCAGAGCTTGTGAAAGCCCATCAGTCAAAGACCATCGAAGCTAATCAAGATACCACCAGAACTTGTGAAAGCTCATCAGTCAAAGACCATCGGAGCTAGTCAAGATACCACCAGAACTTGTGAAAGCTCATCAGTCAAAGACCATCGGAGCTAGTCAAGATACCACCAGAGTTTGTGAAAGCCCATCAGTCAAAGACCATCGGAACTAGTCAAGATACCACCAGAGCTTGTGGAAGCCCATCAGTCAGACCATCGGAGCTAGTCAAGATACCACCAGAGCTTGTGAAAGCCCATCAGTCAAAGACCATCAGAGTTAGTCAAGATACCACCAGAGCTTGTGGAAGCCCATCAGTCAAAGACCATCGGAGCTAGTCGAGATACCACCAGAGCTTATGGAAGCCCATCAGTCAAAGACCATCAGAGCTAGTTAAGATACCACCAGAGCTTGTGGAAGACCATCAAAACTAACTCGGCCTTTGCTATGCCAGTTGTGGACCATTAGCT
Source organism: Symmetromphalus regularis (assembly GCA_032355785.1). Lineage (NCBI taxonomy): Eukaryota > Metazoa > Mollusca > Gastropoda > Neomphalida > Neomphalidae > Symmetromphalus > Symmetromphalus regularis. The sequence continues at coordinate 11,437 of JAULBS010105874.1, forward strand.
GTAACCAAAAATAATTCAGATTGAGATCTGACTCATAACACACATCATCTATGTTTGTTTTGTTTTTTATAACTAATGATTTACAGAAATACAAGTTAGTTATACCAATAACAGAAATGGACAGATGCTTTGGACCCACAAAATGATAGACCAACCTTTGTGGTACAGTGGTTAAGATTAGCTCTGGTATGCATTAATATAACCATCAGTAAAGTGTTTTATTTAACTATGCCTCTAGAGCTGTCACATAGGCTACTGTTTCTGATAAGCAGCAAGGGGTCTTTTATATGCAGTCCCACAGACAGGACAACACATACCACAACCTTTGATGAACCAGTTGTGGACCACTTGTTGGAATGGAAAATAGCGCAGACTGCAAATGGGTCCACTGAGAAGGATCGATCCAACGACCTACCACTTCACAGGTGGACACGTTACAATCTATTAGCCATCAGAAAAAAGTAAAAGATGTTTTCAGGTTTTTTCAATGTCATCCTTTCTGTATTCCAAGAGATTAAAAATATTAAATACATTTGGTAATTAGCCATTTAAAATATAGTGATTAAATATTGCAACAAACTAAGAAACAACTTTTTTTTATCAGAAAAATGGCATTACTTCTAAATGAAATACACCAAAACAAACTTTATTACAAATTTGATGTTTCATTTGAACAACTTTTGATCTAAGTAGCTCCACTACATTCTATATACTTTACAATGACACAGGGAGATGCTGTATCGCTAAACGGTTAACAATTAATCTAGATGTTTCAAATCCTCAATTGTCAATGTAAGTAAAACAGGTAAAGCACATGTGTTCATCACAAATTCTACAAAAGATTGCAAAATTAAAATATGAAGAATAATAAAATTTGGCCTAAACTGTTAAAATAACACAATTTTGATTTCTACAGAACTAAATTCTTTCAAAATGTGCGAGACTTTCACAATTTTTAAGTCTGCACACCCTGTTAAGTCCACATCAATTGACATACAGTTCAAACCCCCTTGCTGGACAATTTGGTTTATTCCTATCCCAACCACAGCCCCATGTTTGGTATATATCAAAGGATGTGGTATGTGGTTAAGTCTGTGGGATCAAGGGCGAGAATCCATTCCAAACGCCATTATAGACCCCTTGTGTACTTCAATTTGACTATATTTGTGCTAAGACAACAAGGGGTAAGTGTTACATTGATACAACAAAGAGAAATATTAGTAAAGATTATTATTTAGGCATTTTAATTTGTTTTTCAAAGCAAAAAGTGGGGGGGATAATTACATAGGCATTCCCCCGTCCAAAAAGTGGAGGTGGGGACATGTCCCCCCGTGGGATTTACGCCCATGTGTGGGATAGTGCACATAAAAGATCTCTGTTGCTAATAAAAACTTTTTTTTCTCCTACGTAGTAGTGGACATACATTTTAGGGGCCCTGAAGCTTTAACTCTTATGGGGCCCAGCATAACCAGCAATGTGGACTAAAGTCGCTTCTGGGGTCACTCTACGATTAGGGACCTCGAAACTCAAACTTCAACACTTTCATAGTAGATCCAGCTGTGCTCCAACATGTCAAAATTACCAAATGATTAATCTTTTTACTGTAATCAATTTGCTCTAGTAGTGTAATTTTATTTTAATGCTTTCCATCAAATGTCACTATATATAGCCATATTTTTTGAAAGACAAACAACAAACGAGGTTCATTCATAATTTACAAATTTATACATTTCATTGAGAAAAACTTACTAGTCATAATGATCAAGTATTTTGTTACGCAGTTATAATTTCACAAGCAACCAGTGTAAAAACTATTTTTCAATACAACTAGTACTGCCAAATTTACTCACCCCAAAATTGCTTTAACATAAAAACACTGAGAACTTGATTAATAATTGGCAAATCAATTTGTTTACAATGTTTATGAAATGGGGATAATAAGCTCTGCAGCCCACTGAATTGTCATGGATTTTTGTTACAGGTGAAAAACTCCAACTACTTAGTAATTCCACGTCAAGTCGATCAGTTTTTGACATTTAAAAATTTCAAAATCGGAACTCTGTGTGGGCCGAAATAAATTGGTACGAAATGTTTTTGCAGCTACAAAAATATTTGGAAGTTTTAAAATTATGGCTAATGGGGGAATACCCGTCACTTGACTTGAAATATATATGTCAAACCTTAAAAGAAAAAAATAAGTTTTTTTTTCCTATTTGTCCATGAGCATGTTGTGAGTAGTTGAATGAAGTATTTCTATGGATAAATCAAATGTTTATATTTAAAATGAATTATTTGTTTGGAAATTAGGTCAAGGATCCGTGGGACTATACGTTTAATAATATATATGTAAGAAAGATTTAGCTACTAATACTATTTCATCATGCGTAAAGCCAAAAGTTAAAAAATAAAATTAAAATTAAATTACTGAAATTTAAACATTTGCATTAGTAAAATGATTTTAATCAGCATTTAGAATTTTTTTAATCATCAGATGTAAAAAATCTGATTAGTGTGTATTTGTCACTTCTAACAAAATAAATGTTAACACTAAACTTCAAACTCACAGAGGTAAATTCAATTAAACTAAGGGACCTTTGTGTCATGTTTCTTCTAGACTAATGGCATGGTACCAAGTGGTGGGCAAGGGTGGTAATTAAATAATTCTACTTTCCTGGTGTATAATATTATAGAAAGGTTAGCAGCCCCACAAAAAATCATTATGCCTCCACTTTTATTAACTGAAACTATGTGACTGAAATATACAAATCTATGAAACAATTGTCGTTCATTCCGAGAAAACAAACCGTTGCTAAAAACTATTCAAGAAACATAGGCTACTGCAACATCAACAATAAATGTGACCTGTTCTCACAAAATGAGTTTGAAATACAAAAGTTTGTTTTATTTAACGACTCCTCTAGAGCACTGATTTTTATCTTATCATCGGCTATTGGACGTCAATCATATGGTCATTCTGACATATGTGTTTAGAGGAAACCCGCTGCCACCACTTAGGTTACTTTTTCCGATAAGCAACATGGGGTCTTTTATATGCACCGTCCCACATACAGGACAGGACATACCACGACCGTTGACGAACCAGTTGTGGACCACTGGTTGGAACGGGAAAGAGCTCAAAACTGCAAATTGGTCCACTGAGAAGGATTGATCTGACAACCGTTCGCTTCACAGGCGGACACGCTACCGTTTGAGCTAGTTCCCGCTCCTCATCACTTTTAACAATAACTTTTCATCTAGGGACCAGTTGTGGACTATTGGTTGGAACGGGAAATAGCTCAAACTGCTAATTGGTCCACTGAGAAGGATCGATCTGAAAACCGCCCACTTCACAGGCGGACACGCTACCGTTTGAGCTACATTTCGCTCCCCACTACTCATAGTCAGTAAGTGCTGCTGCACTTACGAATAAGGTCAAATAAAATTTCGTCAACAACTTCTCAAATAATTACTATGCTTTCAGGTGTGTTGCTATGATCAAATTTCTAACTCCTTGACCCATCTTTTGACTGTAGCATACGATTGGGTGACCGAGCGGGATGTAGCTCAAACGGTAACGTGTCCGCCTGTGAACCGGTCGATCGTCGGATCGATCCTTCTCAGTGGATCCATTTCCGTTCCAACCAGTGGTCCACAACTAGTTAATCAAAGGCCGTGATATGTGTTTTCCTGTCTGTGGGACGGTGCATATAAAAGATGCAATATCAAGATCAATTGTAATTTAACACTGAGAGTGGGACTAAACCATTATTAGTATACAAGACACTTTTCTATACATGTATAACATATTTAGGCCATATGAAGTTAATTTGTAGATGTCCATCCATGCCCACGTTCCCCGATTTTTTTTTTCATTTTAACATTAATTTTTTAATTTAGAAAGTTTTATACTTCAATTTCCAAAATTTAAGCAATTTATTTTTTTACAATTTTGTTTAACTTCCTGTAAAAAATAAAATCCTCTTGCAAGACCAACTATTTTTTGCGATACATGGATGAGAATCTTCATTTTAAACTGGATGTGACCATATGACGGAATGAAAGGATGATTATGCCAATTTTCTTATGATATTACATTTTAATTGTAGGTTTATTATTATGCCTCATGTCA
>JAULBS010105885.1:0-15564 GCA_032355785.1 Symmetromphalus regularis
GTTCACTTACATACTTTTAAATATGAACGTCACCCTACTGTGAAGACAAATACATCCATAGAGAAGCACATTCTCAGGTAATCAGAGTTAAGATACATACGTTTAAATGTGAACATCATTAAAGTCCAGTGTAGGACTAATCTCCTAAAATGGGTATGGAGAAGTCTGTCTAAAGTAGTTTTATTTTGACTCAAGGAGGGAGAGGAGGATGGTCATAGAACAGTGATGTTTTTTCTCTTAATGTATAGAATATTAACTTTCAAACCATGTCATCTCCCTAAAAGTAAGAACTTTAAAATGCTAAACATTTTAGGAATCTCAATCAAACTTTTAGTGATTAATTTAAACTGGTACATTGACCATGACTGCCTTCAACCCCCTCCCCCCACCACCACCATCAATGCTCTTAGACTTACAGACAGACAGACAGACACAGACTTACAGACAGACAGACAGAGACAGAAATAGGAAAATGCTAATGACCTTCCTTCTACCTCATAAACAAATTTATCAAGTAGAAATGTGTAAGTAACATACTGGAATTTCACCGTCAGAGAATGTAGCAATCAATGGCGAGTTCTCTGGTGACAAATTCTCGTAAATGACATCTACTCCTTCCTCTAGCAGCTCTCCTGAAATAAAGATAAAAGTGAGTGTGTGATATTAAAACTACTACCCAACAATCTCTGTTTCACATCAAAAATGGAGAAACAAATTTTATTTCATTTTTTATTTTTTAAGCTATGAGAGCCTTTCAATTCAAAATCAATATGCACTTTTAACTACCCCAAACACTAATAATAGTTGATCATAATACTTTAATTTGAAATGATTTATTAAAAAAGTATTAGTCTACAGATAAATGTATAACACAACTTTTATGCTATCAGGGTATCAATAGTTTTTCAGTCGTTTACAGGATTTATTGACCCATATGAAGATTTGCTATGTTCAAGATTTTGAATATATGAAAGTTTTTAGTATTTAAAATAAATACAAAATATCCAAAACAACATATGAGGGCCCATATTTTCGAAACTCTCTTAACACTACGATATCGTAAATTTGTCTTAGTGACATCATTTTTTGTATACAAAAATCATGAAAAATGACGTCACTAAGACAAATTCGTATCTACGAATGCTTCGAAAATACTGGCCCTGATCCCATAGCTCAATGCATTAACTGGTACTTTTGGTATTTAAAGAAAAAGTATAAATTAGATACACTATAAAAATATTGTGAGCAACATGAGTTGCGTACTAAATAATTGTATTTTGAAATTACAATAACAATTTACATATTTTCTAACACATATTACACCATTTGATGATTAGTGGGTAAATAAGTTTTGCTATGATACTGTTTATTTTACAACTCATGTATTTTCAATTATTGTAACATAAACAGTATCACACAGATCATCATTTAGTATTCTGTATCAACATACCTGATTCCATATCTTCATTATCTGGTGGTGGTGGTTCTGGAGGTCTTAATAATGGTTCTCTTATGGGTGGTGACCTAGACCGTGACCTCTCAAATGACCTCCTTATAGGCATTGTAGGGGTTCTAGGTCGTCCTTCTTTTTCAACAAACTCTGCAGGTCTTTCTCTCTCTTTGACCTTGTCCCTGTCTCGATCACGATCGTCACGATGCGACCTTTCCCTTTCTCTTTCCCGATCACGTTCTCGGTCTTTGTATTCCCTATAGTCTCTACCTCTGTCTCGGTGATCTTGCGATTCTTGTGAACCTTCTCGAGAACTAGAACGCGAAAAATCCCTCGAATCTCGAGTGTCGCTATCACGTGAACTCCGTCGACTCCGTTTATCTCTGTGGTAATCCCAATTATCGTCATAAGAATCTCTAGAACGAGAATCATCTCGCCCAGTGTAAGGTTCTTTTGGTTCTGGTGGAAATTCTCTGAAATCACGTGGCGAATCACGGACGTCAGATCTAAAGTCTCGATGCTGATCTACAACTCTTGTCTCATGAGAATGATCGATGGGCGAGGGACCTCTTGGGATAGGAGGAAACTCATGAGGAACAGGTGCATCTCTCTGTATTGGATGAGGAACAGTATGGTCAAATGATCCATCTCTAGGTCTGTAACCATCTGGTGGCGGCACTGGGGCAGGAACCGGCTGTGGAGGAGGAACCGGCTGGGGAGTCTGAACAGGTTGAGGGGGTGGCACAGGTTGGGGAGGAGGAACAGGTTGAGGAGGGGGAACGGGCTGGGGGATAAGTTGTGGAGGAGGAACGGGTTGAGGTGGAGGCACAGGCTGGGGGGTTTGCTGCTGCTGTTGTTGCTGCTGCTGTTGTTGCTGCTGCTGTTGTTGCTGCTTCTGCTGCTGAATCTGACGCTCCACTTGCTCTTGAATGAAGTCCAGAGGATGTTGCTGCTGAGGTTGCTGTGGTGGTCGGGACTCCCGGTCTGCTTCATGGTGTCCATCTGTTATCAATAACAACAGAATCACATTACATCTCAAATGTTCCGTATTCACTCAGGTCTTATAATAATGTTGTTTGCTTTGTCAGTCAAAATGTTCTACATCAATTAATTTGTGCTCGACATTAAACATTAATTTTCGTTAAATTGTTTTTTAATTTAATTTCCTGTCTAATTTTCCACAATGATACATTTGTACCAGATGTCTTTGCAGGACTACATATTTCCAATCCCATTTACTGCAGAAAATGACTGAAATATATTTTAAATGAGATCTTCCATTTATTGTTCATAATTCTTCCTGAGTGTATGAACCACTCTGAACACGTTTTAATATTCGGTTCAGAAAACACACAAAAATTGAGGTTGTAAACAAAGTATCGTTCTCAAGCTTATTAACATATGGTAACTCATAATCATGACCATTGTTCTTAACTATTTTGATGCTTGCAGTTGCAATGTAATTATAAAATTACACAGATGTGAATAATTATTAGTTTGCAGATATATCATACCCCATAACTATGAAGATGTCTCACTCCATACTGAATTCTTCAAATGTAGGTTAATCACTGTTTGAAAAAAATGTATTTCTTTAATTATCTAACCTCTAGTTTTTGTTCTAGTCAGGCATCCCATCCCATACTGAATTAATGAAACAAAGGTTAAATACTGTTTTAAAAAAATGTATTTTTTTCAGTATCTGACCTCAACTTTTTTTATCAAGTTACAGCGAACTATGTAGATGGCCATCCCATATTGAATTAATGAAACAAAGGTTAAATACTGTTTTAGCAAAATGTATTTTTGCAGTATCTGACCTCTAGTTTTTGGTCTGGTTACAGCGAACTACGCAGATGCCCATCCCGTATTGAATTAATGAAACAAAGGTTAAATAGTGTTTTAGAAAAATTAATTTTTTTCAGTATCTGACCTCTAGTTTTTGGTCTGGTTACAGCGAACTATGTAGATGGCCATCCCATACTGAATTAATGAAACAAAGGTTAAATACTGTTTTAGCTAAATGTATTTTGTTCAGTATCTGACCTCTAGTTTTTGGTCTGGTTACAGCGAACTATGTAGATGCCCATCCCATATTGAATTAATGAAACAAAGGTTAAATACTGTTTTAGCAAAATGTATTTTGTTCAGTATCTGACCTCTAGTTTTTGGTCTGGTTACAGCTTGCTGTGGTGGTGGTAAAGGAGGAGGTGGTGGGGGTGATGCTCGCTCAGGCTTCACAACAACTGTAGTAGCATTGCCGTACACAGCCAATGTTATAGTACTATACCAGCCTTTAAGAATCAAGCCATCTGTTGCAATCTAAAATAAAATAATAAAAATAATGAGAAAAAATGTTACGAAGCTGCTGTAAACTAATTATAGGGCAGATTTTATGCTGATAGCTGTCACAAATTTCATGGGCTATTATAGGAATCTGTAGATGTGAATATTGACATTGACATACTTTTTTTGAAAAGACCCATACCGAAAGAAAAAAACCTATACCAATGAAGGAAAAAAACACATTAAGAATTATTTTCCTATGAGTGCAATATGTATGACAAGCCATCTTGCACTGTGCCACCACATTAAATAATTTTTAGTGTTAATGCACACTTAAGTAAGGAAAAATTGTCACAAATAGGACAGTTAATTTAAAATGAATGACCTCCCTTATATATCATTCAAAATTAGGAATTTATGAGTTCCAAGGGAAATATCAAAATATGACTATGGTGTGCATTTAATCACTCTATAAAATAAACTGGTATGGATGTAAACATGTTGGTTGCTTCAGATAGTAAATTAAACAATGTAAAACATTATTTTGTCAAATCGATCATGTTTCTATATTTGCCATTGGTATTCCGATTCATACTAAGTCAAAAACACAATGGAAATGTCTCATACTACAGTATGAAACAAGACTTAAACATTTTGTCTGAAACATGTTAGTTAAGGAGGATGTATAATCAAATGACTTACATCTTCTTCAGGTTTCAACTGAATGGTGACATTTTCTTTGTATTCAAGTCTAAAACATATAAAAATTCAAAAACACTGTGAAATATATTGTTTCTAATAGTTTGTAATAAAATATGATGAGTGATTATCAAATACTAATATTTTATATTTTTTGTTTGTTTGAAGGACACATCATATAAGCGTTACACTTAGAAATAAATGTGTTATATTATTAGTGTGAACATCCTCACAATGTCAGGGGTCACCCCGGTCACTCCGAGTCCGTTTGGACCCCTGACAAACATAGCTCATAAACACTCGGGCTGCTTACTGCACCATCTATACGAAAACATTTTTGGTGATATCATACTTTAAAAAATTATCCAATCATAAATTATAAGCCAAATCGGCAACTGTCATGATCTTGTGGAAAATTCCACAACACCTTGTGAAGTTGCTTTTTCACTGTGAAACTATTTTTGAATATAAAGCGCCTGTTTTTCTTTGGTAAAAATTCATTAAAAAGAAGGTGTCATTATTTTGCATTACCTTTTATTTGGTATTACGATACCTTTGAGACTGACGTACTTCCAAATTGATAACCCCTGTACTCCCATTCATTTTTACCTCTCTTCCGTGATCCATTATTTACATCGATAAGGTGAAGGCCGAGGCATTGAAAATCGAATTGTGATTGGATGCTTCAAAACAGTCTCCTGCTACGACGCTCAGCCCAGGTTTTTATGAGCTATGTTTGTCAGGGGTCCAAACGGACTCGGCGTGACCAGAGTGACCCCTGAGATTGTGAGGATGATATCAACCATGTATCCCATGCATGAGTGTCTGGTGGTTATCCGCGGCATCATGTCCCCTTGTTGGACTCTGTGGTGGGTGGGGGCATGGTTGATGAACCTTTGAGTCTTTCTGATGATACCCTGAAAAGGGTCCACACCTAAGTTTCTGACTTTTTGTCTTCTGACGAAGAGTCAACGAACAATTTTGTTAAAAGAAACAAGTCATTTCAACTTCTGAATCCTGGCCAAGGTTTCTTGTCATCGGGACATCCGTTGAAGGGGAGCCTTGACCAAATTATCTCCATTTGCTATTCAGAATGGGCTTGTCGGCTTGGCTGGCGAGCCAAGAAATGTTAAAAATCTAAAAAGTGGGTCATTGTTAGCGGAGTGCTCAACAGAGAAACACTGTCTTCTGAAGTCGATTGTCCTGTGCAATGTACCCAGCTCACTCTTCACTAAACGCCTCAAAGGGTGTTATCAGGTCTCGTGATCTGGAAGGTGTTTCTGAAGAAGAGATTCTTCACAATTTGTCATCATAGGGCATGACATTTGTTAAGAGGATCAAGATTCATCAGAATGATAATTTAATTTCTATGAATACTATGATCCTTTCTTTCAATACACCAACCCATCCAGAATCCGTTAAGGCTGGGTATCTCAGTATACCTGTGGAGCCTTATATTCTCAAGCCTTTACAATGTTTTAATTGTCAGAAGTTTGGCCACGGCCAAAATACATGTCGAAACAAGAAAACATGTGCTTGTTGTGGTCTTTTTGATCATGACAGCAAAGAAAGTACAAATGACATAACTTGTAAAGGGAAACACTTTACATACTCCTGTGAGTGTGCCAAGTAGAAAATTGAGAAAATGGTTCAACAGACGAAAGTTGAAAAATGTTCGTCTTTTCAGGAAGCCAGGACATTGGTGGAAACATTAACACCAACATCAGTTGCAGCAGGTAAATCGTTACCTTCCTCCATCCACATGGACCATCCCCATCATACACATTTCCGGACCCACCAGACCCACTAACTGTGGACTACAACGATGTGCTAACAACAGTTGACCCAATCACAGTGACAGGAAGGACATATTCAATTTCCAAGAGAGAAACCACTGCTGCTTTTGCTGCACTGAAACAGAAAATGAAATACTAAATCAGTTACAGTTGTTTGGACATTAATTTTGTGGTCGTTCTTTTGTGTAGAAAACAATAAACGTACAGCATGAATTTAATAACACAACATTTAATGTTTTGTTACAGCTTTAAAACAATTTGAAACTTGCAGAACTTGACAATAGTTTATCTTCTAAATATGGATTGTTGTGTCCAGTCCTCTAAGCAAGAACAGAAATTGTTTTAACTAGGCCTACAATGGATTTTTATCACAAGAGAAAAACCGTGAGATTTTCGGAACTTACTTTGAGACCGTGTGATTGTGCTGAAAACTGTTTCACAACCTTGATACTTGAGACGTCTGGATGTATGATATTTACCCCTTATATAGTTTTAACCAAATCATTCTGTTTTATGGGAAATACAGATTTGAACTGTACTGTGATTTTTTTTTCAACGATGCGGGATCTAACATAGGTGCTTTGTTCATAGGATCAAACCCCCATGGAGAATTCTTTCGCCGACTGGGTTTATTTCTGAGAGATGAAGGCAGATTTCGAGTTGATTTGATATGGAATGACCCAAATGTCATTTAATATAGAATATTGACAAAGCACATGCCTGTGGGATGCACAATTTTTTTGTTTTTAGTATATTTTGTTGTACTGTCAGTGAGGATGCGAACACTACAGAATACTACAATTTTTCTAAGGCAACTATTATTATAATTCATACACAATTTTTGTGTTCATAATAGATGAAATATAATAATATACGGTATTTATAACCTAATCTGATTGTTTCTTTCCACAAATTGGTTGAATATGACCTTTAACATATCACTTTCATACATATTACCTGTTTGCATTGAACCAGACCATAAATGTAGTAATGAAGGTTGTTAGAAATTAATTTATTATCAGAAGGATAACTGTTTTGCAGAAGAAATCAGAAAATCATCACTGCGACACAAAAGACCTGAAAGAGTTGCTGACAAAGATGCTAAAAAAAGATGCTGACAATGTCAAGAAGCAAAAGGAGTGAACCAGGCTGAAAGTTAAGGCATGGAGAAATTGTCAGAAAACAGAAATCTCTGCAAAATATGTTGCTTTGAAAAAGACTGACAAAGACAGAAAAAATAATGAGAGAATGAAAGTTAAACTGATGGGCCACTTCAGATCCTGAATTAAAAGCCTCCCTAAGAAGGAAGAAGGCTGAAGAAATGAAAAGATACCTGCAGAGAAAAAAGCTATGACACCAGTGCCATGTAGTAGTGCCGTATCAGAAAGTTCAGATGGTAAGAAGAGTAAAGCAGCTCCTACAATTCAGAAAAAGAAAGAAGCTGTGAAGCGAACACAAGCATGGAGAATGCATATTAAGCAGACTATGCAAAACACATTAAATGAAAATGACAGCCATGAAGAAAATAGAACAAACGAAGATAACATATCCTGCGCATCGATGTTTAGACGTGAAAAAAAGTGAAAGAGATTCTGCCTCAGACACCAAAGAAAAAAGCTTCCATTTTGAAGAAACTTATCAAATCTCCATCAACATCAAAAGTCCTTTCTGGTCAAGGATTAACTCTGACCCCTGCTTGCAAGAAAAAACTTCAAGTAGCAGATGCTATGGTAGAATCAGTGAAAGAAAGTAAATCTGAAGTAAAAAGCAACGATTGAAAGGACAGAGAAAAGCAACATGCTTATAATGTCATAGCTGGTTCAATTCTGAAGAAGTACAGTAAGTTCACACTTAGAAAACACTTCAGTGTGTCTTACAAGACAAGAAAGATGAGAACTGAATGGTGGAAAAAGAAACAAAGAAAGACCAGATCTGATGTGATTAGTGAACATGTGGGATTGAAACCAAGAAAGGGGCCAATCAGTGTTTATATAGCAGAAGTTACACATGTTTATGAAGCGGTATGCTGGCTCAAATATATGAAGAAATCTGGAAATGCGGCCTGAGAAGTCTGACCTGTCACATGAACGTACAGAAAATATTATTTCAAAACTAGAAAACCCTCAACGTTAATAAAAGGGGTCATTTTAAATTCAAACAGATGAATTAAATAACATAAAGTTTGGTCTCATGAAGATACACAAACATGTAAGTTTTAAGTAGCAAATAAGTGGATCCTGTATTGAGAGTGTCCGTAACCACAGTGACATATATTTTTTTAGGTACAAAAAGCTTATCCTGTTAACTTTTAACAGTTAAAATTGACTGTACTTTTAAGAATAGTCTTTATGCTAGACAATTAATGTATTTTGAACACTGAATTATGTGGAAGAAAAATGTTATACCAAAAGTTGTGTTTTCATTTTTGTTTGAAGTTTTATGTCTGTTAGGAAAAGGCAAAACAAAATTTGTTTCGAATCTTATTTCAAGTAGAGTGCCTTTTCATTATTTTGTTTACATTCCATTTTTGACATTTCTGTGTAAACATGAATAAAAGTCTTGTTTCCAATAAAATATTAGTTGTTATATGCCTGTTGTAGTGTCCGTAACCGTAAGGTGACCTCTACTTAAAAGGCTCTGTGAAAATGTATTTGTAAAACCTGCTAAAGCAAAATAAGTATAAATTTGATTGACCGAAGTTTTGAACTTTGATATTCAAAATTTCAAGGCCACATATACGGTGTTTTAGCCGAAATGATGTGGTATGTGTATTACTGTCATTAGCAAAGTGCATATGAAATAAACATCACACATTATTTAAGAGTACTATGTAAAGGAATGTACAAGGAAGTGTGGATTCGTGAAACATAATTCACGAGCCCCGTAGGAGCGATTGAATTATTTTTCATGAATTCACAATTTCAAGTGCATTCTCCTACTTAATCCATCACTAACTTAAATAATGTTTTGTACAAAAGATATTTTTATTACATATAGTTTGTCATTTTCGCTTTGGTTAAAATTCCTATGAATTTTGAGAAGATAATAAATAAAATACGACATAATCCAGTCAGGTCTCGACAAAAACATTGCACGTGCAAAGAAATATATCAACAAGAGCAAGTTCTGTGTTCCCCAAGTGACATGGTTTGTTGGCTGCTCGCACGTGTGGTTTATTGCTTTCAGTGGTAATGGAGTCGGACGACATGGACATGTTTTTTTATTTCTCAACACAAAATACGTACCCTTGTTTTAAGATGACCAGTAGTGATAGTGACTATGATGCCCTGTGTTCGGCACTTACACAGATAGAATCACAGTTACTGCAACAACTTTCTGAGGGTCTTAATGATTCCGACGACGAACACTTGTTCATCTCTGCTTCAAACAGAATTGCGGCTTTCCCGGGGATCAGAGTTGCCTCAACAGGTCAAAATACAAGAAACTAATAAAGGTGCACAGTGTATGTCATGGATCAAGAAGATTTACAGTGATCTGAAATGCAACAACTGAGTGTCAGAAGGTTTGTTTTATTTATTTTATTCAAATTGTAAAAATAGTGGATACAATATACAGTACATTTTAACAGGAAGTACACTATACATAGTACTAGTATGTCAGGGATAGAAATTAACACTCACCCCTTCACAAAGCGAGTAAAAGTCACTGTGGGCAAGTAAATCGAGTCCCCCGGGCCAGTAGATTTTCACCCCAATTTTGTGTTTCGAATTTGTATTATATTATACACCACCTTTTAAGTGAGTTTCTTAAAAAAAAAATTTGAAGTGATTTGTCTTTTCAACATGTATAAAAGTGTGATTTGCGTTATGGATCTACCCAATCATAAAATTAAAATGGTGGGACTAGTGATTTTTCGTGGGGACGAGTAACTCTTTAAGGCTACTAGTCCCAAGGCGAGTAAAAAATAATTTCTTAATTTCTACCCCTGATATGTATATACAAATATGCACGTACATGACACGCATATACAAATATAAAGGGTGAAAAACGGTTACTAAATTATGATAATTATATTATTTTCAGCCTTTCAACAAGCACGAAACGAAAGATACAGTGGGCTGTGAATTTATTTAAAACTTGGAAACGTGAACAGAATTCGCTAGCCGATTTTGATGCTTGTGTTCTATTGACGTAGAACTTGAAGAAATGACAAGAGATGAACTAAACTTTTGTATTTCAAGGTTTGTTTGGGAAATAAAAAAGTTAACGGAGATGAATATCCAGGACAAACATTATATGGTGCAACTGTACTTGGAGCAAAATGGAAAACAGTACAAACTTTTAAATGAGGATTGTTTTGTTTAGATAAAAAACATGTTGGATCACGTCATGAAAGAACGTTCTTCAGTTGGCATTGGAATGGTGAAAAGGAAAGCTGAGATTATAACAGTGAAGGAAGAAGATGAACTGTGGGAAAGGGGGATATTATCTATGGACACACCCAAACAGCTTTTAGATACACTTATTTACTTAATTGGATTAAACTTTGCATTTAGAGCTGCACAAGATCATCGTAATCTGCAATGGACAAATCCTCAGTTGACTTTGCTGAAAGCAAAAAATGGCAAACTAGTTATTTATTACAGAGAAGATGTCTCAAAATCAAATCAGGCTGTTTTGGCCAGATGCAAAATGAAGTCAAAAGTGGTATATGGATTTCAAAACAAAATTCATCCGGAAAGATGTTTGATAAAGTTTTACAACTGTTATATTGAACACACGTAAGTAAGATTTTATTTCAATCTGTTTAAAGTAGCACTTTTCAGTCATAATTTTCATATGTATGCCAGTGTGATACAACAAAATGCAACTGTTATTCAGGAAAAAGAAGACCGCAGCTTTATAAATGACAATTTTCTTTTTCTTTTTTCTTTGGCGAGACGGGGATGTGGAGCAATAATATGATGCCGATTCTTCAGATATTTTAAGATTTAAAATAATAATATTAATGTTTTAAAGTTATTTATATCGTAATATTTAGGGGGCGGCCCTTGGAACCCCCTAGATACACCACTGACACCCTTCCCGTCACAAACAGCCCCTTCTCCACTACTTATGCCCATGTACCGGGGGGCAGGGCTGTGGTCCCATGCACCACTCAACCCCACCTTTTAGGGGACAACAAATACAAAAATCACTAAAGGTTTTTGGGGGCTGAATATTTTCAGACTGTAACAAAACAAAGTTTTCGGAGTATGAGGGCTGGGGGTTAGCTGGTTATCAAAACTCACCACTTGCCACCCCTATTTCGAATACACAACGCAGGCCTTTTGGGATACAATAAATTTAACAATATTTTTCTAAAAATATATTTCAGTCCTCAACAAAACTTGACTGATTCATTTTATATGAGACCGAAGAAAACCATAAAGGACTTTTGTGGTTTTATTGTGTTCCAGTCGGGGTAAACTATCTATGTGGAGTAGTTTCTCGTCTGTGTAAAGAGGCAGGTTTTTTAGGATTGCGCACAAACCATTCTTTGCGAGCAAGTGCGGGAACCTGTTTGTATCATGCGAGAGTGGACGAACAATTGGTATGTGAAATCACTGGTCATAGAAGTAACGCAGTGCAGGAATATAAGAGAACAGACTAAAGAGACTAGCAAATAGTGTTGTTAGTGCATGTGAAAACGAGGACATTTCAACGAAAATATCACGTGTTGAATGCTCAAGTTCCTCAACTGCACTTTAAATGTGAATGTCAGTACAAAGTAATTATAACATGTTATTACAAGGCAGAGAATAAATGAATGTTTTGTCTTTTTTTAATGTTTCATTATAATTTCAATGTTCATTCTCATTGTTTTTTTCAGGCTAGTGCCATAAAGCCAAAAACATTTAATTTTTGAACATAAACTAAACATGTTCTTGTACCACCACCACCTGTTCCATCCCACCTTACCCCTTACTAGTATACTACCTTACCCCTTACTACTCCCACCTCCCCCTTTACTCCTCCCACTGCACATTGTTCCTGCCTACTTGGTAACGCCACAGGGTTCAGCACTCTGTGTACGTGCATTCTGTGCATGCTACACTCACGCTCATTGGTCTGCTAAGTGTAGATTCGTGAAAAATAATCAACACATCACACAATGGTGTGACGTCACTACAATGGAGTAAAAATGGTCTATGCATGTAATACATTAAAATATTGTTACAGAATAGTAATCACAATGCAAATACAGATTTAATGTAGCACAACCACCCACTGAAGTGCTTACTTTCATTACTTACATTGTACATGCTTTACTGTCTGTAGATACTACTATATATGTATGACCTTCAAGTCTTATCATGTTTATTTGGGACAAGATCTTTGGGACAACATCTACATGTATGCCCCATAGGAATAATATGGAATCAATACGCAATTATGATATGCATGAACATGCATACAACATCAAAGTGCCAAAATGAAAAAGGAAAAGGGAGAATTAATTGTGACGACTCCCAGAACATCATGTTTTAATAAGAAATAAAGACATTTCAGTTTGCCTTGGTGTTATTACAATGTGTTTACAAATATCAAGTTTTAAATGCCAGGGTATTACATGTGGTATTGATCCATTGTGGAAAGGCATTAATCACTGTATGTACATAGAGTGAGGACAAGTGGCTTGGCCCCTGTTGTAAACGAGTTGGACAACATACAAATCAATAATTGCAGGAAGTGTTCACCTTTTGCATGGGACGGGGATGAAAAGAAAAACAAATTTGTTTGTTTAGTAACACTATTTTGAACAATATATTGTTTGAATGGAATTAATCACTGGCGGGTTTATGCAAAATTTATTCCTCTAAAGTAAGTGGTGTAATAATACAGAATTAAGCTTCTAATGATTTAATCATAAAAGTCATAAAATGCAATTTCCCATAAAATAAAACAATTACTGCAATTCTTTATGGCACATGGTATGATTTAATAAATTAGTGCTTTAAATCAGAAGGGTTCCTGCTGCACACTAAATTTTGTCAAAATATGTAGACTAAATCAAGCAGCCCTCGACATTAACGGTGGTCCGACACTCCCTTTCTAGATCATTGGGCCAGTTCAGGCCATAAAGTTTTATAAAATACTGGCCCGACAGGCCACCAGATGTTGAATCATCGGGCCATCGCTCAATTATGATCATATCAAACCCTGTCATTAATTCTCAACACTCCAAATAAACACAGTCGCTTTTCTGCTTCCTGGCCGTCATCTGTTTTATTTGGATACCCTATACGCCAAAAATTTCCTAATAAAATATACCACAAAAAATGCGAAAAATTGTAAATACATAACATGTAGAAGAAGATTGATAAAGGAGGAAAGTAAGGCATTCTTCAAGATCTGTTAATGAGAATGAAGGGCCAATATGTGGGGAGGGTGCAGAGGAGGTGGAATGCATGGGCATAAATTCTGGGGGATGTGGGAACATATTCCTCCATTTTTTGGATGGGGAGCTGCCTATATAATTATCATCCTCACCCCCCTACCACACCAATTTTTTGCTTCAATAAACTGAAATTAAAATCTCTAAATAATAATCTTTACCAGCATTTATCTTTATAGTATCAATGTAACACTTTACCATGTGGTCTTAGTCAAATATACCGAAGTACACAGGGGGTCTATAATGGCATCAGTTCTGGCATGATGGTGTTGGACGGGTGACACTTTTTGGATGCTCCTTCTACCCCCTTTCAGCATTTTGTTCAGTGTAGCATTGCGAAATGGTATACAAATCTAATATGCAAAATCTTTGCAGGTAATTCCCCCTACCCTCCCCCCCATGAATTTGATGACTGTTTATTTCTTGTGGGAAAGCTTTGGATATTTCATTGAACTGGAAATCTGATATGAATACCAGTACTATAGCATTCTGTATTGCTCCCTTCACGGAGTCATCTGTGTCCACTGTTCACTCCATCCATTGATCAACAGTTCCCATTCATCAAAACATCTGAAAATAGTCTGTCTGTATCTAGCATTGTCATGACATTAAGTTTTAAAATTTAAGCAAGCAATTTGCATTTAAAAAAAACTTTTAAAAGCATGGTTCTGGGTGTTCTTGGTCTGATGGGGTGTTAGCATGTGCATCCATGTTGTCTGGCAGAGTGGGTTGTAGAAGAAGAGGACGAGTGTCCACCTGATCTATAATGATCAGACAGTTTTTGGTTAATTTTTTGAATTAATGTTGTTTCTCAGTGGAAAATATGACTTTATTGTCTCTTCCTATCGCCAGTGACAGCAGCAGTGGTCTGTTTTAGTGCATTTTCAATCCTCTTGTTAGCTGTTTGTCTAATATATAACTGAGATATGTCGGCATGGTGTCAGAGGTAAATGTAAGTCTTTTCCACTGACTACCTGAAGGTCACTTTTGTAGTAGTACTCAGTATTAGTACATATACTAAATGATAAACGTAGAGTTCGTATTTTTGCTGTCTTATAGTGAAAAGTTACAGAGAAACTTTCATGACATTTTTTTCTAAATTTGTCTATGTTTGGAAGATAAGATGGTTTTGAGGATTTTTTTTGTAGGCAGAAAATTATTTCCATATGACATCACTGCTTTCCAGATGTCATCTTTATTAATCACTGCTTTCCAGATGTCATGTTTATTAATCAACTTTTACTTAAGGTGGCTGCTTTCCAGGTGTCATTTAAACCTGGTCCTCTCCATTGTAAAGTATTACTTTATAGTCTAGACCATATTTTAAAAAAATGGCTTATTTAAGGGTGATAAGGCATTTTTGAGTAAAAGTTGGTATCCAGTCCTATTAACCTATTTTGGGGGTGCTGATCACAAGTATAGGATACCAAGCTGAATTTTTAGTTTTTGACCCTCAAATTCATAAAACATATGGCCGTTTTCAAATATTTCCAAATTATTCCATCTGTCACCAAATTTGTACTTTAGGATGAAGAAATTTAATAAAAAGACATTTTAAAAACAAAATGGCCACCAGGTAACTGAAAAATATCGAGATGGCTGCCACAATCGATATATTTAAGACAGCCCATGGGCCAGATAGAATCCACGTGCACCTCCTTCCCATAACTCTACTACACTATGTTTTAGCAAGCCCTAAGATGTCCTAAACATGAAATCCACTTGTAACAGTCAAACAAAAGTGGAATCTACTACCCATATTTCACCAATATTTGAAGGTACCCTAAAACTGTTATGTTTTCGAAGAAGTCATGCAAAAATCTATATGCTCACTATTCTCTTCAGCATGACGCCAAAAACAAATGGTTTAGGGTCAAGTATTATATACCAAATAAAAGCTTATGATCTGCTGGTTATTATGGTATATAGTAATG
>JAULBS010105896.1:0-15564 GCA_032355785.1 Symmetromphalus regularis
ATATGCACAAAACAGATTGATACATATATATACATCTTGAAAAATTCAAAGAAAAATTCAAGACATTTTACAAGATGAAAACTGTCTTGACACCAGTTAAACAGTTAGTGCACATGTTAATTATCGTGCACATGTTAATTATCGTGTAAATGTAATGTGGCCCAGTTGCTCAAAGCATTGTTAAGCTAACCATGGGGTAGATGAATATTTCTCTTTAAAATATCTTCATTGAAAATTCAAATATACTTCTGATTTGATTATTTATGGATACCTTAGACTATAATAAACTAAGTTTCAACATATCTCTTCAATTACTATTTGCAATGATTTATAATTGGTTTTGAAACATTCAACTTGCCCTTGGTTAGCTTAACTTTCTTTCAACAACTGGATCCAGTTCTATACATAGGTGTATATCTTACTTCACACTGAGTTAAGTAAGAGAATCGGACTAATGTAGTGATTACTAGTTCTTTATTAGCCTATACTGCTGTAGCATTGTGATTGATAGTAATTGTTTTGTTTTTACAGATGTATTTAAGAAGTGAACATGGGTGTACTTGAGGACCTTCCCATTGTCGGCCTGTGTGTGGTTACTGAACCAGGAAACTGCCCACCAAACTACACACTGGTATTATATTTTACATAATTATTCTTATAGTGGCCTGCTTCTATTGAATGATATATTTAAATTAGACAAATTGAACAGAAAACATTTACATATAAATCAACATTGTTATACAGTTAGTTCAATTCAAGATCATATTAAGTGTCATGTACTATTTTTACAGGCTGTACATATGGTTTTTGTTTTATGACTTTTCATTTGGGTGAGTCAAATCTATACTTTAACTTGCCTATGTAATTTTTGAGTAGCCCAAATACCGACCCTGGTAATAGTGGTTAAGTTATCAGACTTGTGGCTGGTAGGTAGCGGGATTTTTAATCTCCAGAGTGGGTGCTCTGCAAGGCTCAGTGGGTAGGTGTATACCACTTACACCTACCAGTGGGCCATAACTGGTTTATCAAAGGTTTTGGTATGAGCTATGCAGTCTGTGCGATAGTGCATATAAAAGCATGTTTCGTGTCAACTACTAACACTAACCTCTGTTCTGGACAGACTGCACAGGAAGGTGAGCTCTGTGCCCTGGACAGCGTGCTTGAACCTTAATTGGATATGAGCACGAACATAAATACATCCAGCCAACCAGTAGCCCAAATTTTATAGGAAATTAATATTGCATTTTAAAAAACTGTGTTATCAGATTATTTTAGCAGATTATTTTCATACAAATAAGTAGTAAATAGAACATCCAAATGCAGGCATGCATAAATTCAAAATCTGCATAACTGGAAAATAGGATATGTCAAAAAAAATTGCATAACCAACTTTGATTTGAATAACCGGTTTTAAAATAAAATGGAAAAAACCCTTTAAAATTAGTTTTAATAAATAAAACCATTGTCACTTTGAAGTAAAAAGGAACCATAATAAATATACATTTACAGTATACGCATCAAACTTATACACAGCCATTTTTTTTCTTAATAATAATACATGTATATGATGCTCTAAATTTTAATTTGTTGAATGAAAATCTGAAAACAGAATTTTGAAAAATGTTGCACGTAATATTTGAATATTTGATTGTCGTAATCAGCCGAAGATTTCCAACTAACATTTATTAATGGAAGAATCACAATTTCTGATTGGCTGCATTTTGAAAGAATTCCCTTTGGTGACATCTAAGTTCTAACAACCAATTAGAATACCAATGTCATTATTCCAACTAGACTGGTATTTATAATTTTTGTTATAATACATGTCAGAAACTAGTCGAGTTGTTTGTACTCTGACTCTGAGAAAAAATGATATAGAAACTTTATTTAACAAATTTCACACAAACAGTAAATCGGTCATGTGAAATAAATTCACATAACCGATGCATGAACAAAACTATTGTTCGTGCAATTTGTGCAGACCTGAATTATAAGGTACTGTAACACTTAAAGGTTGTTCAGAATAATAATAAAAAAATTCTGGCTCAGCCAAATTTATTCTAAATCTATTTTTGAAATTGCATTTGTTTAATTATCAAACATTTAGAGATATACCACCTTGATTATTCCATTTTCCATGAACAGCTTTCTATTAACTATTTCAATTTATTTTATCCGTGTGAAATTTTAATAAAAAATCTCTAATTTATGCCAAATGCAGGCCCATTGGAACTGGGGGCAGAAGGACATGTGTACACCCCCACCCCAGTGAGCCTTTTTTTCTTACATATTAATGTTTGCCATTGTTACAACAAATTGAAAATTTTGTAGAATTTGTACCTGATGTGTCTGAGCCCTCCCCCACTCTACTCCCAAAGTCATTACTACTTATCTTCCAATCTAAAATTCTTGTTGTCATACCTACTGTTAAATCATAACCATCATTTGTGTTGTTTTATTCTTATGATGCTGAAACAATATATTTTTATGATCTGATAGATTTCCAATAAACCACTCTTCAAATAAAATAAAAAATTTTTAGTTTGGCAGAATCTATTCGAAAATGTTTCAATCTCCAGATAATAATTATATTATTTATTACCATCTGAATTACTCATGAAATACTTTTAAAATAAAATCCTTAATTGAAAAAAAAGATATTCTTGTAGATTCCTGTGACATGAAGTTGCAAGAATACAAGTAGATTCTAGAAAATTTCAACAAAATAATGAAGGCTGGTTGTTGTTTCAGTAGAAACATTTTCTTTTATTATTAAACAAATAAAAATCACCTAAATTTTTTTAATTCTAATAAACAAGTTTTAAAAATATCTAGACCCCATCCCACAGTTTAAAGATTTGTTATGAAAATTCATTCAGCGGCAGATTTCAAGTTTGTGTTGGATAGGTCTTCATCTCTTCTAGGTATTCTTGTAGACTATAGTACTTAGGATTTTTGTGGTCCCTATTCAGGGGTAGAAATTATTTAAACTCGCCTAGAGGATTAGTAGCCTTAAAAAGTTGTTCATCCCCACGAAAAATCACTAGTCCCCCCATTTTAATTTTAAGATTAGAAATATATCTTCTGGCCCTGGGGACTAGTGTTAGTAAGGATTTACTCGGCTCGGGTGAGGGGGCGAGCATTTGTTTCTATCCCTGCTATTACGGCAAGCCTAAATATATAGAGTTATGTCCCTTGACATGCTAGATTTCCACACACTAACTTTGATTAATTAAACTAATTAAAGGGCAATGGTAATACAGACAAATGAAAATTGTACAAATACCAGTACATTAATTAATCTCCTTCCCATCACCCACTAAATGTTTTTACAAAGGTCTAATTGGAATAACCGAATTGCTAAGATATTTGAAACAGTATCTTTGAACACTGTAGAAGCCAAGGGAAGTATTAAAAGCAAGACTGTGAAGGTTAAAACTCATGAATTGATCTTTAGATTTTAAAATGATGATTCCATCCACCATATGTTCTAAATAATTAGGTGTTTGCTGCTATATAGTTGGCACGCATTTTGTTATTTGAAACCTCCATCTAGGATCTGCCATTGATTATAAGAATATATATTGAATTTTAACTTAAAAATAAAACAGTATATAAATCATGTTTAAAAAAATTGTAACCTGTTGAAGACTTGATCATTGATGCAGGAGATGAGCAGAAGCTGGATGATGACTCCGTTGGAGGAGGTGGGGACTCTGATGCAGATCTGTCCGAGTACATGTCTGGAAAGAAACTGCCAGGTGGTGCCATACCAGGTCTTGATCTCAGTGATCCAAAACAGCTTGCTGAGTTTGCAAGGTATTCTTTCATTTTAGTCATGTTCATTTGTAAGTTTGGGGAGCGGGATCTAGCTCAGGTGGTAGAGTGTCCACCTGTGAAGCTGTCTGTCATCGGATCGATCCTTCTCAGTGGACCCATTTGTAGTTTGTGTCATTTTCCTTTCCAACAAGTGGTTACTAGCGTGTTCATCAAAGGCCTATCTGTTGGACTGTGCATATGAAAGACCCTTTGCTGCTTATCAGAAAGAGTAGCCTATGTGGCGGCAGTGCGTTTCCTCTAAAAATGTCAGATGATAAGATAAAAATCAATGTGCTCTAGAGGCGGCCTTAAATAAAACAAAATTTACTTTATGAGTTTGGATTAATATGTAATTTTCATTGTTATGTTATAGAATTTTGGACTATTAGAATTAAGTTTGATATGAATAATCTACTTTTCGAAAAGCCTTTCAGATTCATTCAAAATCCATACTTCTCTACGATGTGATGTATCATTGATGCTAGCTGCAACATATATTTCAATCTGTAAAGTTTTCCATAGATCCCAAGTCCCAGTTCATATTTCATGCATAAAATAATGTTTACTTAGTAACTAATACTCATGTGGTAGTATGTCATCAAACTTCATTTCTGGCTCTAGCATCATGTGCAGGGATTTGCCGGACTTGCAAAACCTGCGCAAAGGACAATAAAAGGTCATTTGGACCTCCAAAATCAGAGACTCTACATTCCACAGGACTTCTATAAAATACCAAAACTGTTTTGGTTATATAATTGACTCCGTCATGAATAAACGATAGTGGTGGGGTGGAGGGTGTACTGGGACATTTTAGAGCCTTAATTTTTTTTTCATTTATTCAATATAAAACAGATAAAAATTAAGACAGAATAATTTTTTGTTCTTAATGCAAAACCTGGTTTCTGCAACTCTTGACTGAATTGTGGACTCTAGGTTTTAGTTTGGGACCCTCAGAAAAGAAACATGCGAGTCCCAGGGACCCCTCTTTTATAAAAGCCAGGTAAACCCCTGTAAGTGTACTATGTTGAAGCCCGTGTAGATGTGAAATACAGTATGCACTAGGCCATACTGAACTTCAGATAAATAGGCCCTACCTTGTTTGGCCCGTATTAGCTGTCCATTGGTGTGTTACATCCATGCACTTATAAGTATACTTCAACGTGTTGTTGTGTTTTTGTATCCAGTATAAAATAAATAACTTTGTTTTTCAGGAGTAAACCCTACAACCCACAGTCAAACTTACTTGGGGATATTGGGGCAGATTACAGTTATGAACAGATAGCAGACAGGTATGCCATGCATTTTCTCGTTCACTCATTACAACAATAACTGCACAGAATATTTACCTCAGTGCCCAGGTAACTCATTTCAAAGTTGGGAGACTACTTTCTACCTTTATGCTGTGAAAAATTCTAAAAACTTCATTTATGTACAGTCCATTTATGGACAGTCCATTTCATGATACAGTAAACAATTTTATTCGGTCATTTTTTGTTTAAATTTATGACAAATGTCTTGTTATAAATCTTTGTTGTCCAGTTCATAAATAATTTTATTGTGCATGCAATTTTTTTTTTTTTTTTTTTTACAGAATTTAACTTTCATATATTGAATTGGGACCAATAAAACACTGTTTCTAGTTGTTACATTTATCATTTAATGTCAAACTCCAACTATTGGCCTTTTGTAATTTTTTCTAAATTGTTTTAAAAAGCTGTTTTATTTAAAGTTATTATTGTTTTCATCGTATTTTTTTTCAGAATAAAACCCCGAAAACCTACTGATGATGTTCCCCGAACAGTGCCTTGTCCGCACAAGGTAAGAAATTCAGTTCCTTCTAAATCACAGTAATATATAAGTATGTAACATAGATGCTTTGTATTTTTGTTTTCAATTTGTTTAACAAATGTCATGCTTTGACCAGCATTAATTCATGTTAACCAGTCTGGTGGCTTAGTGGTTAAGCTATCAGTCTAACAGCTAGTAGGTAATGGGATCAAATTCCGGTTGAGGCATGGGATTTTTAATCTGTATACCAACTCCAACCCAGAGTGAGTGCTCTGCAAGGCTTAATGGGTAGATGACTTATGTACACCACTTGCATCAACCAGTGATCCACAACTTGTTTATCAAAGGCCATGGTATATATGCTATCCTATTTGTTGTAAAGTGCACATAAAAGATTCTGGTCTGTTAATTGGAAAGATTAGTCTCTGTGGGAGTAGCAGATTTGCTGTAAAGACCGTGAGTCACAAAACACCATATGTCGTGATAGTTAAGAGCCATTGAATAAACAAGTGTCATTAAACACTTTCTATAAATGTCATTAAACAAACCAAACAAACAATCGATTCCTTTTAACTCATGTTTGAAAAAAAATATTATGAACAGAAAAAAAAAATCTTTGCACACTAGCTTCTCCGATTGGGTATTTTTGAGCACAAGATTTATTACCTTTTAATATTTTTTCTATAGGGCTGTAATAAAATGTTTCGTGATAATTCTGCAATGAGAAAACATTTACACACACATGGTCCAAGAGTTCACGTGTGTGCAGAATGTGGGAAGGCATTTGTGGAAAGTTCTAAGTTGAAAAGACATCAGCTTGTGCATACAGGTGAAAAACCATTTCAGGTTAGTAAAACATTGTTATATTTTTACATCACTGTTCTCCAAATCCATAAACAGGTTCATGGCTAGGCATGATGGTTTGATTTTAGCCTCAAATTGTTTAGTAAGATTAATTCATGTCAAAATAAAACTTAACCAAGTATCTTGGCAATTTTGTTTTTCAATCTCATTTAAAAAAAATGCTTTATTCTATTTTGTAATGTAAGTTAAATGTACATTTTCTATTTTAGTGCACATTTGAAGGCTGTGGTAAACGTTTTTCATTGGACTTCAATCTTAGGACACACGTCAGAATACACACAGGTGACCGTCCATACGTCTGTCCATTTGATGGATGCAACAAGAAGTTTGCGCAGTCAACCAATCTAAAGTCTCACATCCTTACACATGCTAAAGCGAAGTAAGTGTTTTCTCCAGCAGACAGTTGAGGGTCATTCTGTGTCAGATCACCCCCCCCCCCCATCCCCCAAACCAGGAAATTAAACCCCATCCATTGGATATATAACTCTGTATCAGTACAGGGTTATATATCCAATATTTGACTTCATGCCTAACTGAGAAATTTATTATCAGTTGCATCATGCTGTTCAGCAGACTTAATTTATGACAAAACAATTCACATTTCCCCCAAAAAATTATCAAGGAGGGGAGATAACTTTTTATATTAGTTTTTACCAAATTTACACAGTTAAACATAATGTTTCTTAATATAAATGTCATTGATAAATTAATACTATTTTATATAAGGTTTGAGAAACATTGAAATATTTGATATATAGGCTTTATTTTTTTTTACTGATTTTCATTTTGTAAAAATAAAAGTGCCATATAATATAAGTATTTTGTTGTTGATGTTTTAAAAATATTAGAATGTTTTTTTTTCCCATTCATTATTTGCAAAGTGCTGTTTATTTTGACAATAACTGTGTTTTTTAACAGCTTTGCTTTGTGTTTCTTTGCTTATGTAATGTCAAATGTAAAAGTAATGTCCAAATATAAAATGTTATTTTTATTTCACTTTGTGGTTTTTAAATAAAGTCATAAAAAAAAAGATGTTATGTTAATTAAAGTTCACTTGCATTTGTTAATCCTAAATGAATGAAACATTTTTCACAAATACTGTATTAATGTAAAAAAAATCCATTATTAAAAAATGCACTTGTCTGATTCTTTGTAAGATTAGTGTCACCATTTTCAAAAACAAAAGAACACAATAGATCTATCAGATAGCTACCTACAAGTTTATTTACAAAAAATGTCACGTGTGATCCGATTGTCTCAGACTTTGCAGATGAATGACTCAGTCGGAGTAAGATTAAAAACTGGCAACCTAAAGTAAAATAATTATTACCTTTAATGTAATGGGTAACAATGGATACATTAATTACTTATAATAATTGTATTTTTAACAATAAAAAAACCCAGAAAAGTTATTCGGTACTCTTCAGGATACCATATTCTAGAAACCCTGCAATTGACTATGTGCCAACATTATCAAATGTTTGACATCCAGTAGCTGATCAATGATTAACAAAATCTATGTGCTCTTGTGGTGTTATTAAAAAAAAAGTATTAATGTAAATGATGTAGATACCATAGAAAATAGTTTTAATTTCGTATTCTTTTTTAAATTCTTTCTTTTTACAGTTTTGAATTTTGAATTTTAAATGAGATTTAATGTATGAAGTTGAATTTGACATAAGTAAAGTTATGACCGTTAACCATTTATTTCTCTTTTTATTTATAAATTTTACATATATTTACAATTGATTTGTGGAGAATCTAAATTTATATTTTCTTTTAATAGGAACCAGCCAACCTACCAGATTCCTGGAGTACAGTAAGTAAAACATTTTCTCAGTTGACAAATTAATTAAAAAAATGAAGAACAAAGGTAATGTGAGAAATATATTTTGAAGCAAGATTTCATATTTAGCATGCAAGGCTCACTCTGAAACAAATTTAGTTTCAGCCTATTTTTAGACTGTAACAAATTAGGTTTTAGCCAATTTTCAGATGTTTACAATATTTTGTTAAAATTATTAAAAAAAAATAGTATTATTTTAAACACCAACTTACTAGCCAAATACTAATTATTTTAAACATTTTGTATCAGGACTTCTATAATTTTCAAAAAATCCACTAGCTGTGGAATCAGTGTTTTTCAAAATTCACCATCCCTACTTACTACCAAAACAACAATACCCTCTCTAGTTGTTTGGAACATGTTAACCTCAAATTACTTATATGTATGTCAGCTTATCCTCTAGGTTATTAGTGGAGGCCTAACATTTTAGGAATGACTTCTAGATTATTATTAAATTCATGTAGTCCCTGCTCCCCCCCACACCCCCCCTCCAATACATTTAAAAATGTTTTTTATTTAAACCTAGATAAAAAATGCATTTAATTCACTTGTGCACTTCTGAAATAAATATTTTGTGCCTAAATGTTTTACTTTAGTTGTACAGAACTTCCAGGGCTTGCACTATTGTTTGCCAGTTGCAAATAATAAAAAAATAATTGCGAAAGAATTTACAGTTTGGCAAAAGACTTTCATAGAGATTTTGAAAGTAAATGTACACTTTTACAACCGACCATGCATATTGCTATGCCTCACAATCAGGCAAACACTGTTTGCAAGTCAACATACTCGGTCTACTGTTACTAACAGTGTTAGCTTGTGGTCGAAAACTGATAAAATGTTTTCATTCTTTATTGCCTTTATTTTTACTGATTGGGTACAATGAGACTATGAGTGTACAACTAATTACAGTACCATTCTTATCACGTTAATCCCAATTATGGCTGTATCGGCACAAATAAATGAACTGATATCGCAGCATTTCAATTCATGTTATATTTGGAACTTAATTATTTCACAATGTCATTGGTTTCAATTCATAACAGACTGTCATAAAATAAACAATAATTCTTCCTTCTCTTCTTTTTAAATTATTTTTAAAAATTAATTTAAGTTTTAAAAAATCCACTTGCCTTCAGGAAAGGAGAACATGATTATTTGGTAGCCTGACAGTAAAGATCTGTTTCCCCCATCCAACAGGTGTTCTCTTATTCAGTGTGACTGGGGATCTCACCCTTAATTGTAATGCTCCCAATATACCCATATCAGGAATTCAATTTTTTTTTTTAAATTATTATTATTTTTCTCTTCCAGCCAACTTCCCAAAATAATCGTAGGGTAAGATATTGGTTTCCTTTGTGTAATTTCATTATAGGCGAGAGTTTAATATATTTTTTACCCTAGTCTCATAGAAAAAATCTCAATTAAATTTTAATCTTTTTGTAAGGCAATCAGAATTACTTCAGATATTTAAGATTGACTAAATTTAATTTAATATTTATTTCATCGTCTCCTGCCCTCCTTTCTTGGGTGCTTTCAGATCTATCTCCTGTAGATGGAGTTAAGACCCATGGGGTGTGTTCTTCAACTTTCAGTGGATATAAGCATATGTAAAAATGTAAACTGATTAGACTGTGCAGTATGAGAACTAAGAATGGAGCTGGATTTCAGGATGTTTTTTTATTGTAGAAGACTGTCAATTGACAATAGAAACAATAGCAATGCTTATTTAGTGACACCCCAGCACATTGTTTAATCAGTGGTTATTAGATGTCAAACAAACATTATTTATGATACATGGTCTACAGAAGAAACAAATTCCATCATATATGATACTTTTTTGGTAGCAGCAATACGTCTTCTGTAAAGTTTGTTGTATTTAATGACTGCTCTAGAGCGCATTAATTTTTATCTTATCGGCTATTGGATGTCAAACATGGTCATTCTGACATTTGTATTTAAAGGAAACCCGCTGCCGTCATATAGGGTATTTCTGATAAGCAGCAAGGGGTCTTTTATGTGCACTGTCTGTGATGAACCAGTTGTGGACCATTGGTTGGAACGGAAATAAGTCTTCTGTATACAATTTCCTCAGTATAGCAACTCTTGATATACTAGCTATATACCACTGACTGGAATTGGAACTAATCCACTAGGTTTTTAAAAATTTATTTGTTTTGTTTAACGACACCACTAGAGCACATTGATTTATTAATCATTGGCTATTGGATGTCAAACATTTGGTTATTTTGACACATAGTTAAGTGTGAGCCAGCCTCCAACATGTTTTGAACCACTGTCATCAGCTTGAGAGACGGATATTCTACGACTGGACCACTGAGGTGAACAGTCCACCAAAGGTTGAAAACAGTGATACATCACACAACAGCCATGAACAGTACCACTCAGATACATCCTACACTTTCAGCAATAATAATAATAATGAAAAACCAAATCCATAAATAGATACATGTATATTGTTTGACATGAAAAGAATTGTTTTACAGACTGTAGGTGTCGGAGGTATAATATTTGTGACACATTGTACACTAAAGAAACCTGCCATATGGGCTACTCTTTCTCATTAGCAGAAAGGTGTCTTTTATATATATGCACTTTACCACAACCTTTGTTTCATAAATCATGGACCACTGGCTGGAATGAGAAATAGTCCAGTAGGCCCACTGAAAGAGGTTGAACCAACAACCCTAAACACCTGTTAGAAATAGGTACATACATAAATATGCATGTTAACTCTTTTTTCCAAGTATGTCTGCCTTGATGTTAACAAAAAGTAAATTGCTCACTTGTGTACATCACTGGTCATAATATTTTGATTCACTGTGAACATGGGTTTTTGCCATTAGCTTTGGTTTGCATCAACATAGAGAAAATAAATGGTTAGCAATTTATGGAAATAAGAAAAAAAAACGACCAGGTTTTATTTTAATTTTCATGAAATCATTTTCAGAAATGTTATTTTTGCACTGCTTATCAAAATGTCTTAGATCAGTCAGTTTGTATAAGTCAGTTAACTATTTGTCATAAAATTAAAATACCGGTACAGAATTTTATACGCAGTAGACCATTCTGTCTAAAATGTGAGTATTGGCTAAAAGTTCCTGATATAATTAACTTTGTGTCTGTTAGATTGTGACAGATGTTTTACCCGTGTCCATGTCTCGGAACTAATGTTAATAAACTTAGAAAAATGTATTTTTTTTAGCTTTTGAAAGAAAAAAATATGTTTCTGACCCCAAAGGAGATTGTTTATGATTTGGCTGTGAGATGTCACACTTGTAGTAATTGTAGATGTAGTCTACAGAAGAAACCTGCAGTTACCACATTTATGTAGACCTCTTTTTCATTTGGCAGCAGTCAGTCTTATTTGTTCTTCCCGACAGAGAGGATAGGTTTCACATTTAACTGAAACAACACCATACAAATATCATATGTGACCTTTATTAAAGACCGGACTAAGTTTATATGCAAAAGTTTATAAGTTTGGGCCATGGTCAGTAGGGTGGAATAAAATTATAAAACCTATATACTATGTTAATTGTTCTGTGTCCGAGCTAAGTCTTGTTCCTTGCTTATTGCCAGTTGCACAAACGAGTTTACCATGTTTATTATTTGTGTTGTCAATTTGTATGTCTTAGTTGTAAGCTATGCCTGTGCTTGACCTGGAACTAAGTATCTAGGTAAACAACTATATAGATGTCAGTTGCTCCTGTGGATGTTCATCTTTTAAAAACTTTGTGTTTTTTAAATATTTTTTAAAATTTGTTTTCACTTCCAAACAAGAGAAAATGTGAATTGGTCAAGTTAATATTATGTGTGTATTTAGGAAAGAGTATTTTTGGCTTCTGTCATCACCAGTAGTCTGAAGGTTAAACGAAATGTAATACATATTGTTTCAAAAATGTTAGGGTATTTTTATTTTGCAACAAGGGGTGGCTGTGTGTCCAATGCTTATTTGTGAATGTTTGCAATGGCACCAAAACCTTTTGTTGTAATTTTCAGATCAGTGGAGGATTTGACATTTGTGACCATTCCTGACTCCCCGGGGTGGGGATAGGGCCCGGTTCTGTCGTCTTGCCTACCACGAGGGCTGTGTGTAAGTTGTGCTTGCACTGCTTTTTCTCCCTCTTTAAAAGAATCCTGTTACTGCTTATTAGCACAAGGTGCACAGCTTCTGTTACACATCTGCTGTTTCAATAATAAAACGTAAACAACTCTATTATTTTTTTTTTTTTATCTTTATTAAAGTTTATATTTATCAAATAATTTTATTCATTACAGCTGCAATGTCTCCCCTGTCTTAAAACACATGTAACTACTGGTAATACAAACACAAGTGTAGTTTTTATAAACTTGTGTGGCCTCCCTATCAGTGGATGTTGGCAACTGCCCACTCGCAACTGTCAAATCTTGACAACATTTTTTAACAGATGAAGTGGCAGTAGGATGCTTTGAATTAAGAAATAACCTAGCCACTCTCCGGCCACATACCTGAAATTAAAGAACAAGTCAGGTAATCGGAAAATAGGTTGGCCAAAACCACATGTTGATTAACTTGTTTTACTTTCAGGTAACCTATTGTTTTTTTTAAGCTTTGCTGTAAAGTTTGTTTTATTTAATGACGCCTCTAGAGCACATTGATTTTTATCTCATCATCGGCTATTGGACGTCAATCATAAGGTCATTCTGACATATGTTTAGAGGAAACTCTCTGCAGCCACATAGACTACTCTTTCTTATAAGCAGCATGGGGTCTTTTATATGCACCCTACCACAGACAGGACAGCACATACCATAGCCTTTGATGAACCAGTTATGAACCACTGGTTGGAATGGAAAATTTAGCTTTACTGATGTTTACAACAAATCATAGTGACCTGTTTTTTGTTCTCATTTGGAATTAAACTGGAGGCAGCCTAAATGACTTCACCTCCTTTACTCAGGCCTATGCCTTTCTGTGTGACCTAGATAACAGGACAGTTGAATAAAACAGAAGAATGACATGTTATTTGCATGAAACAAACTTGGAAGATGTATTCTAAATGGTTAAATATTATAAATATTGGTGGCATTGCAGCTTTAAAGTTTTCTTTATATTAACTGAATTGTGTTAATGTCACTTACAAATATATGGTTTGTAAAGAATATTTTGAATGGCTTTGATGTGTAACATGGTCAGCAAGTTTGGTGCAGTATTTTGTGACCGATTCCTTTTATTAACTTTCGCTCACATACAGAGGCTCTTTCATATCACTCAACTTAATCAGTATTCAATCGTGCGGTGGCAGCTGGGTTTTTTGTTTTTTACTGCTTCTTTTTTTTAACAGCTTTTAATAATTTTTTGTTGCTTTTTATTTATTTTTGGATGCATGCTGTTTGGAATACCTGTAAAAGTAAAATTCCTTCTGACCAACACGAAAAACAACAATTAAAAAAACAAAACAAAAAAAACAACACTTTTAATATCTAATAAGGAGTATATCCAATAAACTGCAATCCTAAAGATGAGATTTATTTTTGACAGCGGTAATGTAATGTCAAAAGTTCAGTTCCAACATGAGTTGTTTTCTGATCCTGCCAGTCACCCGTCGCTGTAACTGGTATACCATATGCTTTGGTATGTGTTGTCCTGTTATAAAGAAAGTGCATTAGAAAGATCCCAAGCTGCTAATTGAAAATAACCTATGGATGTGGCATTAAGTGGTTTCTGTAATTTGTAAATTGTGTCACAAATATTTGTATGATATATGTATAGCCTTTGATAAAATGCTGTATATCAGGCCTGTAAGAAGGGACAATTTACATAACCCATTTGTTGGTTACACAATTCTTATTCGAGTTAAAACATTCTATTTTGCTGTAACCAGTTTACAAAATATGCTATGTGTTAACCGTGACAATTATTCAGTTATTGTCTGATTTCATGATTAACAACTTAAAATAAAGAAATAAACAGTTAACTGATATTTAACATGAGACTGTCTTGTAAATTATGTTCTCACTGTAGAATGATCATCAGAACTAAGAACTGTTTATGTGCTCCAGTTGGCCATGTTGGATTTTTATTGATAAAAGTATTTTAGCATGTTGCAGCTTGGTTTTATTGGGATCCACCATTGGGTAGGGAAGTTACAGTTTTATCAGATTTAATTTTGACAGAGTCATTTAACCAATTTCCATTTTCAGTGTTGTTAGAGAATAAAACAAAGTCCAATAGAGTCATACAAAAGTTAGCAGTTATCATGGGTGTAGCCAGAAATTTAAAAATTGTAAGCACAAGATGTATATATGTAACAAAGGCAGATCTGGCAATAAAAAGTGCATATTATAAAATATTTTCTTGAGTAATTGACGGCAATAAGCATAGAAAAAGAAAATGTTGATCATCATCCCAATCCTTGAACGTACAATGTTCTTCCCCAACTCTTGTCAACACTATTATAAAAATAGAAATCTAGCAGTAAAAATAATCACTTGATGTTATTACTATTAGAATGTTTGCAGTCAGTACTGTAGAATCGTTGGCCTAATTCCTGACATATCAAGACATGTTCCTGAACATTTTAATGTCAGGAATTAAGCTTTCTTACAGTCTAGAGACAGTTAACATTGTGAGGAAAACCAGACAGTGCATGCAAGAGTTGAAACTTATTGGCCTTAACTTTTAAAAGTTTTATAAACACATGCTCAAATGAATTTTGTAATGAATAATTGGATATATATCCTTCTATAAAAACCGAATATGTTCAGGGCTTGTTTTTCATCAGTAATCTGGGAAGCTAATTTCCTGAATAGTCTCGTTAATAAAAAATAGATTACCACAAAGTCAGTCTTAAGATTCAATTTCTTTTAAAATTCAGCTGTTGACTTGGCAGGATCTATTAGTATTAGAAAATATAAAATTCAAATAACAATCATATTAGTTTATTGCCATCAGACTTTAATTAGTCACTTTGCACGAGAATTCAATTACTACAATGTGCTTTCTTGTAATGTTGTGTTGCAGGAATCTAATTTGATTTTTGTTGAATTTGACCAAAAATGAGCCCTGATGTATTAATATATAGTACACACACAAGTCAGGGGTATTGGAACTGGGGGGAGGGGAGAAGCTTCAGCCCCCTCCCCCCAATAATTCTCATAAATATGTTATATGTTCCTTGTTCATCATTAGTTATTCACCTGCAAATTCTGATTTTAAAAAACAGAAGCAGCCCCCCCCCCCCAAC